>JARQOC010001153.1:0-48164 GCA_033576535.1 Allobates femoralis | reverse complement strand
GGAACACGAGAGCGGACACAGGGGAACAGGCACAGGGGACACACGGGAGTGGGCACAAGGGACACAGGGGAGTGGGATCAGGGGGGACAACGGAGTGGGCACATGGGACACAAGGGAGCAGGCACAGGGGACACAAGGGAGCGGGCACAAATGACAGGGGAGGGGGATCAGGGGACACAAGGGAGCGGGCATAAGGAACACAGGCGTGGGATTAGGGGACACAAGGGATCAGGGGAAACAAGGGAGCAGTATCAGGGGACACAGTGGAGTGGTATCAGGCGACACAAGGGAGCGGGCACAAGGGACACAGCAACAGGATCCGTAGACATAAGACAGCTGGCACAGGGGACACAAGGGAGCAGGCACGAGACACAGGGCAACAGGATCAGGAGACATAAGAGAGCAGGCACAGGGGGCACAAGGAAGCGGGCACAAGGGACATTGGAGTGGGATCAGGGGACACAAGGGAGCAGGCATAGAGGACTCAAGGGAGCGGGATCAGGGGACAAGGAAGGACGGGATTCATAGGAGCGGGATCAGGGGACATGGGAGCAGGCACAGGAGATGTGGTATGATCAGACCATGTCCCTGTACGGTCAGATACATCCATTACACAGTACATAGTAGGGACACATATATAAGATCTCAGCACAGGAGATGTGATATGATCAGACCTTGCCCCTGTATGGTCTGACACATCCATTGCACAGTACATAGCAGGAATACATACTGTATATAACATCTCAGCACAGGAGATGTGGTATGATCAGAACATGTCCCTGTACGGTCAGACACATCCATTACACAGTACATAGTGATGAGCACATGGAGAGGGGAACTCGGACACCGGGATGGGTTGATGGCTGTGATGGGGAATCACAGGTGGTCGGGTTCCTGGTTCCGTGCCTTGGCTGTCATTTGGTGGGGGAAATATTTACAAGGATTAATAGTCCGTGACGCCACCTGTGGATCCTGGTAATGTGGGTACCAGCGCTGTGGGCAGGCCGCTGAGCTGATGGGATGCAGCTTAGTGTAGTACAGCTCCCCTCAGGTGGCGCTTACCTCAGGGCAGCGAGGGTGGATGAGGGGAGTAATTGTTCTTACGCCTCCGAGGATGCTGAGACCCTCCGGGCATCGGCGGGAAGGAAGACAGACCCCGTTTCAGCTTCAACGTCCTTTTACTGGTACCGGCAGATATTATACAGGACGCGGTACAGTCTGGAAGAACGGGGACGTAGCTGCGGGTTCAGGGAGCCCCTATGGAGTCTGAATATGTTCCTCTTTATATCTTTCGGGGCCTAAGTTTTATCTTCCTCTCTGTCCTTAACCACCTTTGCAGAGCTGAAAAATGTGAGGAGTTAGTTTGATATTTTGGACCAAAATAACGTAAGCTTGTAGCCCCCTTCACGGGCCCTCACGCCTACGAGTACCTAACCATATGTTTGACCACATGTATAATCTCAATTGAGAGTTCACCGTATAGGTTACATAATTATCAGAGAAAGAGAGAAAAAAACATATTTGGCCACTTACAAATATCCAGTGCTTTTAGCAGAATGCTGTTAGCCCCTCTTAGGGGATAACCCATGTCTCCCAACACCGATGCTCAATCTCCTACAACCCTGGCACGGGGGCAATTGTAGCATCTGCGTCCATCCATGCCACAAGGAGTAAACTGGTGGTAATACTGGACACAAGGTCACCAACATCGGTGTTGGGAGACATGGGTTACCTCTTAAGGTACCTTTACACGCGGCAACTTTTCTAGGAATTTCACTGGCAACTTACTGGTTGCAGTGAAATCATGGACACATTATTCTATCTTGTTGCTATGTACAAATGGAACAATGTCTCCATGATTTCACTGCAACCAGTAAGTTGCCAGTGCAATTCCTAGAAAAGTTGCTGCGTGTAAAGATATCCTTAGGGTACCTTTACACGCCGCAACTATTACCAGAGATCGGAGCAACTGAACGTGCGCATGCACGTCTTTGACGGTTACCTCCAATCGCCGATGCCACATGTACACGCCGCATGTCACATCGCCATTGGACTCGGTGGCTGGTGTTCCTGCCTCGGCCACTGGGAGGAGCCGGTGATAGGAGGGCCTTGTCCTCATATGGACCTGCTCCTGCAACGTTTGCCTCTGTCGCTGAGCGCCGCCGTCTTTCTCCTTTGGGTGGTGTTGGTCGCAGAGGAGCGGGCCCTGCAGAGGTGTCTATTAGGCGCAGCCTTCGTTCTTCTGTCAGAAGTGGGGTGGGTGGAGCCAGTCGTGCATCACCATCTGGCCTGGTTCTAGGGGCGGTCTGGATGAGATCATCAGGCTGTGAGCTCCAGCCTATGGGAGGTAACCGCGCCCTTCAAATACATTGGAGCCTCTCTTGCAGGCCGCCAGATATAGTTTTGGTTCCCCAGTGATAGTGTGTGTTTAGTTTTGTCTCTGACCTTGCCTGGATTTCTGACTCTGCTTCAGCCTATCGATTTTGTACCTCAGCTGCCCTCTTGGTTTTTACCCTTGACCCTTGCCTGGATTTTTGACTCTGCTACTTCCTGATGATTTTGTACCTTCGCTGCCCTCTCGGTTTTGACTCGGACTTCTGACTTCGTTTTTCGGGTCTTGATTTTTCCCCTGGCGACCTTCCTGTTGCTCATAATAGGCAGCTACCCCCTGGGCTCCGCTGTAATTCCAGATCCCTGTATAGGGGTTAAGGGTATCGGGGTTTCTCGGGGTGCTGCCTTACCAGCAGCTCAGCCTCACAGCGGATGGTCATCACACCGCAATTGCGTCGTCAACCCAAGGGTACGTGGCTCCCCGGAAGTTGCCACAGAACCTGCGGGAAACATCCGGTTGCCTCCCGACGCGCCTTCACACGCCGCAATCCCCAAAGGAATGTGGGCGTACATGTTCTGCGCCGCAAGAACATAGACGTGACAGACTGGTGTATTCCGCGCCCCAAACACGCTGATTAGACAACGCAATACGTCATGATTGGCCAGCCTGCGCAGGAAGGCTGGCTATTACATGACGCCATTGCAATTGTGTAGTGTGAATGGACAGCTCTTAAAATATGGCGCCCTGTGAAGGGACAACCAATGGAAACACAGTAGCCCCCACCAATGATCGCTGATGGGGCGCAGTATCCAGCACGCTGTGGTACACCTCTGGGATATCACTAGGCGACGCAGATTCCATCCCTATCGCCCATTCACACGCCAAAACCAGGGCAATTCACCTTCGGGGTTTCCTCTGGTTTTTGAACAATGCTCTGAATCCGCAAACGGGAGCAACTTTAAGAATCCCCATCACTTTCCTCAATTACACGCCGCAATTTCAGGGCGAAGGTGACGGAACTCCGGATTTCCTCTCAGTTGCTACATCGTAGTTGCGGCGTGTAAAGGTACCTTTACATGCCACCACAGGAAGGCAGCAACTGCCGGGCACTGGGGATAATTGTGCCTGATGCCATGAAATTGCTACGAAATGGCGGCGTGTAAATAGGGCAGTTCCTCCCGGTGTCCAGCAGTTGCTTCGAATACCTGTTGCTGAGCCGTGCTCAAAAACAGAAAGGCACAATTGCCATGGTAGTGGCGTGTAAACGGGGCTTGGATGTGTGTATGTGTGCGGACAAAGTGAGGGAAGTGCGGACAAAGTGACGGAAGTGACTACATACACACATATATACACATACTGTACATTGCATATGGAGGGGTGAGGAGAGCAGAGGCTGGAGGGGTGAGGAGAGCAGAGGCTGGAGGGGTGAGGAGAGCGGAGGCTGGAGGGGTGAGGAGAGCGGAAGCTGGAGGGGTGAGGAGGGCAGAGGAGAGGGAGGCTGGAGGGCAGAGGAGAGGGGAGGCTGGAGGAGAGGGGAGGCTGGAGGGCAGAGGAGAGGGGAGGCTGGAGGGCGGAGGAGGGGAGGCTGGAGGGCAGAGGAGAGGGGAGGCTGGAGGGCAGAGCGGACGCTGGAGGGCAGAGGAGAGGGGAGGCTGGAGGGCAGAGCGGAGGCTGGAGGGCAGAGCAGAGGCTGGAGGGCAGAGTGGAGGCTAGAGGGCAGAGCGGAGGCTGGAGGAGAGAGGCTGGAGGGGAGAGCGGAGGCTGGAGGGCAGAGGTTGAAGGGGCAGAGGGGAAGAGGCTGGAGGGCAGAGGCTGGAGGGGAAGAGGCTGGAGGGGCAGAGGCTGGAGGGGAAGCTGGAGAGGCTGGTGGGGAAGCTGGAGGGGCAGAGGCTGGAGGGCAGAGGCGTAGGTGGGTGGGGGGGGTGCACACTCACCGAGGCCGGCGTGCGTCTGGTGTAGGAGGAGAGGAGGGGCGGGCAGGGGTGCAGGACAGGAAGTCCTGTCCTCCCTCCTCTCCGGGCGCGCGGCGGGTGGGTAATTCAGCACGGGCCCCCCCCAGGTGGCGGGCAATGGGCACAGTGGAGGGGCGGCTGGAGTGGGAGAGAGGAGGCGGCTGGGACAGACGGGAACGTTCCTGGGTGGAACTTTTCTGCACCGATCCCGGCTACAGAGGACTGGTGACGTCACCAGCATGGGTCCGAAGGCCATCACGGAAGTATCCTTCGGTTTTTCCGGAAGTGGCCTTCGGCTTTTATATTATAGATATAATTAGCTGCAGCATCCGGTGTTGCCCAGGATTGTAATTGACTGTTCTTACCTATAACAAAATAGAATGGTTTACCAAACGATTATTTTGCACATTAAAGTCACAAAGCAAATACACAGAAAATGTATAATTAAAAATCGTAAAGTAACAGAAGAATTTCACATCATATATTCAACACCACAGATATGCAACACAAATGAACTACATGATTGCCCCAGTATTGTGAAGCACTTTATCTGCCACTCCATATTCGAGAGCCTTTTGATAAACGACATTCTTCATTTTTCCTTGCAGTGCAAAAACGAACAGATTTTTGGCAGTTCCAATTCTTGAACAGGCCATGTAGAGTTGACCAAGAGAAAAGCATGGAGTTTGCAACTCAATTCCTGCTACTTTCAATGACTGTTCCTGAGCCTTGTAAATGGACATTGCAAATGCCAGTCGACCTGGAGGTGTTTATAATCAAATGGCAAATCAGATGGAATGAGTGGAATTGTTGGAATGAAAACATCCTGTTCTTTGGCACATCCTGTCAAAATGGTTGTTTCAATAGCATGTCTAAACAAGTTCTTACACAGCATTGGTGAATCTAAATTTCTCTATAGCAGAATAGGTGCTCCAGGTTTTAGAAAGAGGTTATGCAAAGGAAGTCCTTGTGATTCCAAGGAGTTGAGGAACATGGTTGGATAGAATAATGCTTGAGCAGGGTCTGCCACTGTATCCTCTGACTTGTAGGTTCTCTGGACACCTGGAAAGAGACTTAGAATTTGAAGCTTGATTGCTATCATTTTTCAGAGCTGGGGGTTATATGTGGCCTCCTTCTGTATACAGGTGCTGTGTGCGGCTGTATTCTGGAGGCTATGTGTGGGCTCCAGGTTTAATACAGCGGGCTATGTTTGGGCTCTTACTGTAATACAGAAAGGCTATGTGTGAGCTCCTATGCGTGTGTAAGGATGCTGAAATGTATTTCTAATATTAAGTTCAACACTGTTAATATAAATGATCTGTAGTAACTCAGTTCGGCCACTGGAGGTCATCAGTGGACACGAGTAGAAAGATCTGGAACCAGGAAGTAATTTTTAGTCAGTCTCCTGAGGTAAATTGACTGAGATAGATGTCTTTGGAGATCCTACACAGAAAAGAATATGTGTCGGTTGTTCTGAGGGGCTCGTGGATCTATGGAAAGACGCGCCTGGCTTGAACAGTGTTAGAATTATTCAATGTTCTGTGAGTACATAAGATTGACTGGTCAATATATAGGGATAGTCAGAAAGGGTGAGTTAGCCAGAAACTGCAAAGGAATGTTTTGTGTGTACTCATGAGGAGAGACTGACCAGGCTTGATCTATACAAGATATTAAATATTGAGACTTGAACGAGTGTGAGATGCAAAGAAAAGCCAAATGTGGATGACACCGTAGAACTGAGAGAATTATCACTATCCCTGTTATACTGGGTTGTGCCCAGTGTGAGGAAGATCTTATATACCTCAGTGGCTGATTGTTAGGGTGAAATGACATACACCCTGGAAACTGTTAGTACATTATAATATAATATTAATATTTATTTATTTATATAGCGCTATTAATTCCATAGCACTTACATACATCAGTACATTACCAAGTTAAAGAGTTTTCACCTCATGCAGGAGACAAAACTGCATTTGCTGTAAATAGGTTGTGGGATAGATTTATATAAGGGAATCAGGGATCCCGAAATATTTTGTACATAGCGTGAGAAGGTTGTGTAAGATTAAATCCTGAGGGGAACACGTGCCGCGGCTGCAGTAAGAGCCTGGGTAGGCCCTGTACGGAGTAAGGGTGGGGTTGGTTTAGTCTGGGATAGTTGTGCTCCTTCTCTGCAAAACAGGTATGTGAGTTCCCTCAGGCAGCATAAATTGTACACTGTGATCAGGCTGTTTGGGCCCATATCGTTTTTGCAAAGTATGAAATTGTTATCTTTTTGAAACCGTTAAAAAGAGTTAATTTACCATTATTTTTGGGGTCCGTGTCATTCATAGCAGCACCGTATCGCTCACACACAAACGACTGGCTTCTCGGTCGTTAACACGTGACCTCCTGTTGTAATACTGGGGGCTTTGGGCAGCTTCCTTTTGTAATACTGGGGGTTGTATGAGGCCACCTGCTGTATAATGGGGTATCTGTGAGATCCTGCTCTAATACATGGGGATATGTGTGAGCTCCTGTTGTAATATGGGTGGCTATGTGCAGTCCCCTGTTGTAATGCAAGGAGCTATTTGTGGCTTCCTGCTGTATACTGTGGGCTCTGTGCAGCCTCCTGCTGTATGCTGGGGGCTGTGTGCAGCCTCCTGCTGTATGCTGGGGGCTGTGTGCAGCCTCCTGCTGTATACTGGGGGCTGTGTGCAGCCTCCTGCTGTATACTGGGGGCTGTGTGCAGCCTCCTGCTGTATACTGGGGGCTGTGCATGGCCTGCTGCTGTATACTGGACGCTGTGTGCGGCTTACTGCTGTATACTGAGGGCTATGTGTGGCTATGTACTGTGTAAGGTATGCCAGCTAGCCGAGTTAAATGTTCCATATTGGAGTTTTAGTAAGGTGACGCCAACCATACTTCAAAAAGCACCCAGAAATGGATGGAAACAAAGCACTGGAGAGTTCTGCACTGGCAGCAATGAGTTTGGATCTAAATCCTATTAAACTCCTGTGGAGAGATCTCAAAATTGCTGTTGGGAGAAGACACCTTTCAAATATGACTTGGAGTAGTTTGGTTTGGCCCAAAATATCCTAAGTCAATGCCAACATTAAATCAACAATGACACAAACAAAGATTGATCTGGGCAGTAGTTATTGCAATAAAACATAGTTTTATCAAGCAGGATAAACATCTGTGATAATAAAATGCTAAAAAGAGCACTAAGTGCACAAAATAGGTTAAGAGAAGAAAAACAATAAAAGAAAAACAGACAGTTTCATAGAGAAAACTATGGATAAAGATATGAAATGAATAGTAAATGGCTTGTTGCCATAACACAACACACACATCGAGTCATAAGAAACATTACCGCAAGAGACCTCAATCAACATGCATTTTGTCTTTACTGCTTTATCTGTGGGACCCCAAGGTGAACTGGTGAATGAAGAACTCATGTTGGGTGATAGCACCCCCAGATGGAGGGTAAGCTTAAATAAACGTTTAAGGTGACCCCAGATGAAGCAGTAAACATGAAACGTGAGACGTGTGAAGATGATTGCCTGCATATTAGGATCTCTTTGAGTAATGTTTCCAGCTACCTGGTATCTGCTAGATGTATACTTCACATTTGAGTACCATTAATATCATCTGATACAGGTAATAATTTTTTTTTTTATATACGGTACATAATTTTCTCTATGTAGTTAGCTTGTCTTGATTCTACTGAATTTTTTGTGGCACTACCTTTTGTGCATTTAATGCACTTTTTATCATATTATTACCATGTATTTTATTCTCATTAATATAATCATGATTTTATTGTAATGGGTCTTCTACTTTCAGCTCTCTTGATGTCACGTGCTCTAGGTATAAGCGTTTTTCATTTAGTGTCTGATTATACAGTTAGACTATAAACAACTAATAATGCAGATAATATAATAAAGAGACAGTTGCACTCAAATGCTGAGGTATGCAAACAATGAATATAGAAAAATGGACATGAGTTACTGCTAAGTCAATACATCTAAAAAATTGAGATACTTAGCATATACAAATGGCCTGTTTTATGTGAGCCCAGTTGCCACTGTCAAGGCATATGTCTTCACTGTGTCCCTACCTAAGCTAATTCCTCTCTATTGGTTAACAAACCTCCAATTTATGGGTGACTAGGAACCTGCTAATAAAGAATTAAAATCACCTAAGGCTAATGGTAAGGAGTGCACAGTTAGAAGGCATAACTTCATTATCTAAGTAAGAAAACTGACAGCACTTCCTAGCATGCAAGTGTGAACAGGGGCATACTGAACATAAGATCTACTATAATAAAGAGACAGTTGCACTACCAAATGCTGAGACATGCAAACAATGAATATAGAAATCTGGACATGCATTACTGCTAGGGAAATACATAAAAAAAATTTGAGATACTAAGCAAATAAAGAGGCCAGTGTTATTAACAATGCAGATACCCGGTAAAGTATAGAAAACATTCTTGAATCTAGTTAAGCTCATGTCTCTTGAAATGTGGCTATAGGATACCTGTAATAACAAGCAATAGATTATTTTCAGTAATATCTCTGCACATTTTCAGTATTAAATATATATGATAATAAACATACAGGATATAATAGATCCACTGATCTTCATTCAAAATCGCCTTTAAAGATACTATAGTCTCTTTTATGTCTGCCTGTAAATGCACAATCTCGTCTTGCAAAAATTCCATATTTAGCAATATGGTATCCAAAGAATACCGATCAGACATGTTGGCAAACTTCTCACAATAGATTGTTTATGGGAAATTCAATGTAGGTCTCACACTTGACCTTAGACCTCTTGGGATCCTTTTAGATCGATAATATTGGCCTAACGTAGCCACATGTAATTCTAAGGATACAAGTCTTTTTGCATCGTTCTCCTACTTGCGTTTTATGTTCATTATAGACGGGGCGCTTAAGAACGCTGTATCCTGGTCTGCGGCCTTAAGGATCCCCTCCTCATCATCTGGAGAATAATACATCGCTCCTGGTTCCATTTATATTCAATGAAGTGCAAAATCTCAAAAATTGGAAATATATATATTATGAAAATTCTTTGAGCAGCACATAAAATTCAGGGTGCAAATCTGTGGTACTGGAATGTTGGTTTGTTATAAAATATAGGAAATTCAATCTATTGTGAGAAGTTTGCCAACATGTCTGATCGGTATTCTTTGGATACCATATTGTTAAATATGGAATTTTTGCAAGGCGGACATAAAAGAGATTATAGTATCTTTAAAGGCGATTTTGAATGATGATGAATATAAATAGTTTATCGAGACTGTGTCTGGCAAGGTAGAGAAAATGAAGAAGGATTTGGAGGAAACTAAACGAGTGAAATGGCTAAGGGTGCTTTCACATCTGCGTTTTTCGTAATTCGCGGCAGATGCGGTGAAAAAACCGCATCTGCCGCGTTTGCCGCATAACGGTTCCACTTGCGGCACGGTTGCGGTTTTTTTCCATAGGAAGTATAGGGGGACTTGCGACAGATGCGGCAAGTGCGGTTTTGCACTTGCGGCAGGTGCGGCAGCGAAAAAAACCGCGGTCAGCCGCGGTTTTTTTCGCTGCCGCACCTGCCGCAAGTGCAAAACCGCACTTGCCGCATCTGCCGCAAGTCCCCCTATACTTCCTATGGAAAAAACCGCAACCGTGCCGCAAGTGGAACCGTTATGCGGCAAACGCGGCAGATGCGGTTTTTTCACCGCATCTGCCGCGAATTACGAAAAACGCTGATGTGAAAGGGCCCTAAGAGACATGGAGGACTAAAAGTCCGAGAATGTATATAATTGGCAGAAAGATTTACAGCCAGGGTGGAGAAAGAAAGGTGGTGTTAGGTTTCAAAGACATAAAAAAAGTGACTTGAGCCCATATGTATGTAAAACATATTGACTTTATTCCTCTTAGATCAAATCGACAACGAAGGGGAGGACGGCACCACAGGCGCATCAAAGAACAAAAGCAGGGACAGGAAACAACCTGGGAAACCCAGCAAGAAAAAGGAGTGACTCTTACTATGAATCTATTCGGTAAAAATTTGAGTGACGCCCATTTAAGGGTATTGGAAAAGGGTTTGAATTTTTGTACTACTAGCTATGTGGAATGGTTTAATATAGATGTGGAGCTTTCTAGGTTCTTTAGGTTGATAAAGCTTAAGTATTGGTTTTCTAATAGAAGGATTGCTCCAAAGGTTACCGTAAATTGAGTGAATTATGTTTGAAAGATTTTCATTTGCATAAAAAAAGTGATTTTGACCCTGATGAAAGTGTCCCTGCTATTGATGCATTCATTGTAGCGGTGAAAAGGGATGTAAAGGAGTCAGAGAATAAGGGTACGTTTATGTATAAAAAAACAAACATAACTAAAGAGGACCAGGGGGAGCAGTAGTTGTGCAAAGTAGACAGATGTATCTAGAGGAGGTGTTTAAACAACTCGATCAAAGGGTATATAGAAAACTTGAGAGAGACCCTAAGTATGAGATACAAAATAATATTTCAAAAGTTTTGGGAAGAGCCGAATTAGGGGGTGTTATTGATAGCGAGTTGGTGGATTTCCTTTTTATGGAACACCCGGTGACACTGGTGCTGTACACTATACCTAAAGTGCATAAGTCAATTGAACAACCCCCGGGTAGGCCTATCGTTGCCGGTATTAACTCGGTATTTAATAATATAGGGATCTTTTTGGATAAAGTACTATTGCCCTTTGCTACAGCAGCGGCATCCTACATCCATGAATAAACTGAGAGAAGTAGAAGTGAGTAGAGGTTGTATTTTGGTATCGTTTGATGTTACATCATCACTCTATACCTCCATCGATCACACAAGAGGTCTACAAGCCGTAGCTTAAAAAGTTAGATACTACGACTTATACCGCTGAGGCAAAAAAAAATTTATTTTGGACCTTTTAGAAATAGTTCTTAGACAGAATTATTTTATGTTTGGTGACTCTTTTTATCTCCAGTTGTCCGGTACCGCCATGGTTGCTAAAATGGGTTGTTCCTACGCAAATACCATGATGACGGTATTGGAAGAAAAATTCATCTATCCCTCAAGCCATTTTTGTAAAGTGTCAAAATGGTGGAGATATATAGGTGATACATTTGTGATTTGGGAAGGTACGCGGGAAGAATTGGAGGTTTTTCATAATTTTATTAATACTATTGATGAGTCAGTTAAATTCACGAAGGTGGTATCAGACACAGAGATCCAATTTTTGGATGTATTGATAAAATTGGAAAACCAAGGGCTAAAAACTACATTGTATACAAAACCTAGTGAGCGAAATAAGCTATTACATTATAGTAGTCATCACCCGGAAGCATTGAAGAAGGCTATTCCCCTAGGGCAATATAAACGGATTGATAGCATAGTGAGTGATGAGCAGGAATTAGAAGAAAAATTTGAAAGCCTCACTAGTAAATTTATCCAAAGAGATTAACCCAGGAAGTTGTTACAAGTTAATTTGGAAAAAATGAAAAGTGGTAAAAATAAAAGTATACCTGTTAAAAAAATGTCACCTAGGATTCCCTAGTAATGAAGTATGGTGAGGAGTCTAAGGATATTTCTAATATTGTTTTAAAGCACTGGCCAATGTTGGGGAAATGTTGCCCTGATGTAGAGGAATTTAGTCAAAACCCCTGATTTCATTCCAGAGAGGTAAAAATCTAAAGGATAAATTATTTAAATCGGATTTTGGTCCACTTAAGGTGTCTAGACAGGCCACATTAACGTGAGGAGTAAGAGTAGGGTGCTTTCCCTGCGTGTTCTGTGTAAATTGCTCGTACATGTTGAGGGGATCCGAGTTCACCCATCCACAGACTGGAGAAGTCTTCAAAATACGTCATTTCACAACCTGCGCGACAGACAATGTAATTTATTTGCTGGAATGTCCGTGCAGGTTGTGGTATGTTGGTGAGACCACGCTTGAATGCAAAACACGGATTGGGCAACATAGATACACAATATGTCAAAAGAGAAAGGATTTACCAGTTCCGAAACATTTTACGGATGGGTCATTCCATGTCAAGTGATCCAAAAATGAATATTTTTTTTCCCTGACGTCCTCAGATTTTTTTAATTTTTTTTCTATATGAAGAACAACTTTATCTAATTACAAAAAAAAAGTTTTGAATTTTTTTCTTTATCAGTTAATTTTTTACAGATTTTTAAAGTTTTAAAAAAGTGCGAATTTTGGCCTGGTATGGCTTTACATTTTCTATCATATCTCGGGCTAGAAATAAGATAGAGAAACAAAATAAACACCAATCTACTCAGAACTGTCCAGGCTTTCATCAGATATGTCACAAGAGGATCTTTGTTAATATTTTACCCATGTGATCGCAAGCGCAAAACTTTAAAATGCATTTCCGAAAAATCGGCGCGCTTTAAATATTTCAAAAACTGCCCATGTGTCTGCTTTGCTCTTAGCCACATCTGTACCAAATTTCAAGTTGGGATCGCAATGAGATCATATTTTAACATATTTTACTAGTAATAGCGTCAATGGGTCATTCCATATCAAGTGATCTAAATATGAATATTTTTTTTTACCTGACGTCTTTAGATTTTTTTAATTCTTTTTCTTTATGAAGTACAACTTTAGTTAATTACAAATTAAAAGTTTAGAATTTTTTTCTTCATCAGTTAATTTTTTACAGATTTTTAAAGTTTAAAAAAAGGGTGAATTTTGGCCTGGTATGACTTTACATTTTTTTTATCTCAGGCTAGAAATAAGATAATGAAGTGGGAGAGGCATCATTTTACTCAGAACGGTAACAGCTTTCATTTGAGATGTTACAAGACTATGTTTCTTTATATCAAATTCAAACTATTGACGGGCAATTGTGAAAAAATGACTGATTGTGTTCTTGGTGATTTTTGAATTGACACTATAATAGTTAAATATTTTGCACTTAGGTCCAATGAATGCGTCCATGGGGTCAAGCTGGGACAGAGTCATCACAAATTAGCCTTATTTGCAGATGACCTGCTACTTTACATCTCCCAGCCCCTGGTCTCCATCCCTTCGGTCTTAATGGAGTTTGAACGGTTCGGACAATTGAGCAACTTTAAAGTGAATTGCTCCAAAACCGAGGCACTCAATATTTCTTTGCCTGGAGAATTGGTTTCTCATATATCTAAACAGTTCCCATTTAAATGGAAAGTAGAAGCCATTAAGTACTTGGGAGTCCTTATACCAAAAGATCTTAAACAAATATTCAATTTAAATTATCAACCCCTTTTGACTAACGCGGAATCGGCATTTACCTCCTATAGACAATTAAAGCTATCCTGGTTCGGGAGAATAAACGTAGTCAAGATGGATGTCTTGCCCCGACTCTTATATACTTTTCAGACAGTTCCTGTTCTATTGGATAGAGGCTTCCTCTCCAAAATGCAATCTATGATCCTTAGATTTGTCTGGGGGGGGCAAGAGGTCCAGATTGTGAATGAATATCCTATCCTTGCCCAAGACCAGAGGAGGGGTTGGACTACCCAACATACGAGCGTACTTTGTGGCTTCCTCTCTTGTTAGAGCTCTAGATTGGCATTATCATGCGTCCTCCAAGAAATGGGTAGGGGTGGAGCAAGAGGGTTTGGGGATTCCGCTGAAACACCTGCTTTGGATTTCCCCTAAAGACTCCACAGGCCTAGTACCTTTGACAGACATGACCAGAAACACCTTGAAGGTATGGCACCTAGTGACGAAAACCCTCCGCTTAAACGACAGACTTAGCCCTTTGACTCCCCTTTTTTCCAACCCATCTTTCCCACCCAGATTTGACAGGCAGAGATTTTTATGTTGGCGGATTGTGGATGACACCCGAGTAGGACAGACTCTGTCCAGTGGTGGTTTGCCCCCGATGGCAGAGCTACAACTCAAAGAACCTACGAGACCTCTTAAGTGATTCGAATTTCTCCAATACAGAGCATACTTATATTCAGCTGACCACTCTTGCAGGGTAAGATTGACGCCCAACGTATTGGAGAGGTTATTCCAACTGGAGGCTCCACCGAGGCGCAAAATATCAGTTCTATACCAGGCCTTAGGGTCCATGAGAGAGCAGGGCACCCTTTACTTTCAACGTGCTTGGGAGAGGGAATTGGGGTGTAGCATTTCAGAAGCTAATTGGCAGAAATGCTTTATATTTACTCACTCACTAGCTAGCGCTTGTTCTGCACAAGAAAGAAGCTATAAGCTGCTCACTAGATGGTACTTGTGCCCGACGACACTCCGGAACATGTTCCCTGGAACCCCTGATACCTGCTGGCGCTGTGGGGAAGAGAAGGGTACAATTATACACATTTGGTGGAGTTGTGGGGAAATCCGGCGGTTCTGGTCTGAGGTTTTCAATGCATACGCCCGGATAACAGGTAAACAAGCCGAATGCTGCCCAGAATCGGCAATGTTATCCATTTTTCCAGGTCCTATTGGGCTACAGAAGAGGGATATTCTCCGCTTTTGCATCTCGGCTGCTCGTGCTGTGATCCCGAGGTTCTGAAAATCAAGCCGGGCTCCATCTCTACTTGATTGGTTCAAAGAATTGATGGACATATATCGAATGGAGGAACTCGCAGCTGATGCGTCGGGATCTCGGAACAAATTCTTAGGGATTTGGGTTGAATGGATTCTTTTTCACGACTCTGCAGAATTTAGGAGTATCTTTTCCAGCACAGATAATATGGCACGACCTCTGGCTGATGAGGAGCCAGTGGGATGAGTACCCTTTCTCCTTCCCATACCTCACCCGTCCCCCCCCCCCCCCCCTCCTTTTTTTCTTACGTGGCTTTTCTTTCCCAGTATAACTTTTTCTAATGGTTTTTGTTACTCTTCTCTCTCTCTTCTTTTCTATCTCTCTTTTCTTCCCATCTGATACATTCAGTCTAGGTATTTCCTTTCTACACCTATACCTTCAGAATTCTAGTGAACATTAGACAGGTATCGGAAACTCTGAGCTGTGAGTAGATCATTAATATTTCGGCCTTCCTTTCCGGTACACCAGTCGATAGACTATTCCAACTAGGCCTCAACGGGTAATG
This sequence comes from Allobates femoralis, assembly GCA_033576535.1. Taxonomy (NCBI): domain Eukaryota; kingdom Metazoa; phylum Chordata; class Amphibia; order Anura; family Aromobatidae; genus Allobates; species Allobates femoralis. The sequence goes on along the minus strand of JARQOC010001153.1, from coordinate 32,815 downwards.
ACCCACTTACGTGGTCAACCTGTTAGAAGGGGCCAAGTGATAAAAATCATTCTGCTGGGGCTGCTTGTCCCCTTGACATCAGAACATCTCAAAACCCTGAGAAAGGTTGTATACTTGAGTGTTTGGAATTTATTTATTTATTTATTGTACAATTCACCAGAGATAAGCGCAAAAGTAAATTTGCAGCTTATCTTAACGTTACTAATAACTTTGTGAATTCTCTTTTTGTATATTTTATATGTCTCAAGATTTTGTTAAAAGATTGAATGTATGTCTTTCATATGTTTTTTCAAAATGTAATAAAAATGAGATTAACCATAGTTAAATATTTTAAAATATGATCCCATCACGATCCCAACTTGAAATTTGGTACAGATGTGGCTAAGAGCATAAAAGACACATGGGCAGTTTTGGAAAATTTTTATTAAAACGTTTTTTCGGAAATGTGTTTCAAAATGTTGCATTTGCATTCGCATGGGTAAAAAATTAAAATTAACAAATATACTCTTGTGACATATCTGGTGAAAGCCTGGACAGTTATGAGTAGAATGGTGTTTATTTTGTTTCTCTATCTTATTTCTAGCCCGAGATAAAAAAATGTAAAGTCATACCAGGCCAAAATTCACCCTTTTTTAAACTTTAAAAATCTGTAAAAAATTAACTGATGAAGAAAAAAATTCCAAACTTTTAATTTGAAATTAACAAAAGTAGTACTTCATAAAGAAAAAAAAAAAAAAAAATCTAAAGACGTCAGGTAAAAAAAAATATTCATATTTAGATCACTTGATATGGAATGACCCATTGACGCTATTAATAGTAAAATATGTTAAAATATGATCCCATTGCGATCCCAACTTGAAATTTGGTACAGATGTGGCTAAGAGCAAAGCAGACACATGGGCAGTTTTTGAAATATTTAAAGCGCGCCGATTTTTCGGAAATACGTTTTAAAGTTTTGCGCTTGCGATCACATAGGTAAAATATTAACAAAGAGCCTCTTGTGACATATCAGGTGAAAGCCTGTATAGTTCTGAGTAGATTGGTGTTTATTTTGTCTCTCTATCTTATTCCTAGCCTGAGTTATGAGGAGAAACGTAAAGGCAGGCAACAGCGAAATTCACACTTTTTCCGAACTTTGAAAATCATTTAAAAAAAAAATACATTTTTTAAAAAATTTTTCTCTTCACATTTTGCATTGTCTGACATGCTATTATCAAATAACAAAATCTCAAAAGAATTAAAAATATAGAGGTAATAATCATTGGTTCACTTGACATGGAATGACCCGGATATGAAACATATGGAGAAAGACCTTAAATTTAGGATCATATATGTGGTCCCCCCATTAAGGAGGGGAGGAGATAGGGCCAGATTGCTACATGTAAAGGAGCTACAGTGGATAAGGCGCTTAAATACTTTAAAACCAAATGGGTTGAATGTGGACTACAGGCTGGCAGTCGCTTTATGACCTGTTTGGTTTTGTCTGGAGAATAATACTGTATAACACTAGTCACGTTGTAAAAATGCACTATTTTAATAACCTTTTTGGTTTCTTCCAGCACCTGCACTTGATTGGAAATCCTCATCAATCCCATGGGAGGGCAATAGACATTCCAAGCGGTCGCTTTGTGCGAGGTGCCCCTAAATTCCGTTTACACCAAAAAAAGCTGATGTCTTTATAATTTACGTTTGATCCCTTAAAGGTTGACATCCGGTTATTAGAGAGGTTAACCTGTTGTTACAATTTTTATTTGTTTAATAAACATGGCAAATCGAATTGGTTCATGGAATGGTGATGTTTATAAGAGTTATTAAGGGGAAGTGCCAGGGGGGTAAGCATGTGGTTTGAGGTTCCCGTGGACCCCCGTTTCCCTGAGGGGGGAAGGTTGGTGGTGACTTGCCGACTTCCCTCATGTGGCTAAAGAAAGCCAAGCCAAAAGCCAAGTATATGGTGCGCCCGGAGGAGAGGGGAATTGTATGTGTGAAGGCCCCTGGAACACTCCGATGTGAAGCAGAGGTCTGTTTAAAACTAAAACAGAAAAACAAGTTATTATATAAATAGATTACTGTTACTGCGTTTATTATGTAGTTTTAGGGGTATTCCGGTAGGTTAGGACAATTTCTTAAACTATTAGACCTTGATTGGGGCCTGGGTGTACTCTCGGAGGCATTTAGGCTCTCTGCGCATGCACTAAGATGGCGCCCGTGACGTTTCCTGTGCTCCTTAGCAACGGGGAAGCTGGGCGCAAGAAACATGACGTCACTTCCAGTGCGACGTGTCCCGAGTGGCAAGGAGCGGTGTATACGCATAATGGGAGTTACAGGGTCTCAGAATGGGCTGCTATGATGACGATCTTCGCCCCACCTGGGAAGATGACCCAATCAATCATCACTTAAGGTTGTTATTAATACATGAGTGGTCTGGGGGTACTGTATAATGATGTTGATGTATGTTGTCACTGACCACTATTATATGGGTTCATGTGTGGTACTGGAATGTTGGTTTGTTATAAATAGAACGTGTACATTCACAAAATAAGGGTAATTGATGCACATTAAATATGTAACTAATGTGTTTTAAAAAGAGGCATGTGGGCTTGGACTAGTTGCTAGACCAAAGTTACTTGGTGACTGAAACGTCGCGTGGTCGCCCTGTTGGCCTGAATAAAGGCATCTAAAGACCTTCAAGCTGGAGTGCTGCTGTCATTTTTTGTCGTTATATGAGCAAGTATTTGGTTTGCTGGACAGATTTGCACCCTGAATTTTTTGTGCTGCGCAAAGAATTTTCATAATATAGAAGCAGACGTAGAGAAACGTTGCCTCATAGGGTAATTATTCCTGTTTTAACAATATTTTGATTATTATCATTCCCGGTTTTCCATATTTGGCCTGGGAGTTTCATACGATAATTTAAAACCCCTAAAGAACAGTTCCGCATGGAATAAAAAATCTGACATTGCTCACTGTACAAGGACGCAGTTATGCACTACACTGATCATGGTGTAAATGAACAAGCATATGGCTATGTTTAAGGCTATGTACAGCTAAGGTGGTATATATGACAATGAAACACAGTAAATGCTGCTATAGAATATAAGGAAAAAAAGAGAGTCTTAGCTTCAACAATGGCCATTGGGGAAGAGCCCGGTAACTGCGACAAAGTGCTCTCTACCTACCGGGTCCTAACGCACTAGTGCTTCATGCGGTATGTAGTTGCTAGTTTGAGATTTTTATGTCTGTGAGTTGCAATTAAAACCTGCTGGTATAGTGTGTCTGTGGACTGGGGCTACAGCAAGATGGAGTCAGGTCACAGCCACTGGGCTGGGGGAGGGGAAAGGGAGCTCGTCAGAAAAATTATACTATATATATCAATAAATGACGGCATCACCTGGACATGAAAAGGTGCTGGCAAAAAAATATACATGAATAAAGAGATTAATTGCCGCGACACTGATCATGGTGTAAATGAACAAGCATATGGCTATGTACATATAGCCATATGTTTGTTCATTTACACCATGATCAGTGTCGCGGCAATTAATCTCTTTATTCATGTATATTTTTTTGCCAGCACCTTTTCATGTCCAGGTGATGCCGTCATTTATTGATATATATAGTATAATTTTTCTGACGAGCTCCCTTTCCCCTCCCCCAGCCCAGTGGCTGTGACCTGACTCCATCTTGCTGTAGCCCCAGTCCACAGACACACTATACCAGCAGGTTTTAATTGCAACTCACAGACATAAAAATCTCAAACTAGCAACTACATACCGCATGAAGCACTAGTGCGTTAGGACCCGGTAGGTAGAGAGCACTTTGTCGCAGTTACCGGGCTCTTCCCCAATGGCCATTGTTGAAGCTAAGACTCTCTTTGTTTCCTTATATTCTATAGCAGCATTTACTGTGTTTCATTGTCATATATACCACCTTAGCTGTACATAGCCTTAAACATAGCCATATGCTTGTTCATTTACACCATGATCAGTGTCGCGGCAATTAATCTCTTTATTCCTGTATATTTTTTTGCCAGCACCTTTTCATGTCCAGGTGATGCCGTCATTTATTGATATATATAGTATAATTTTTCTGACGAGCTCCCTTTCCCCTCCCCCAGCCCAGTGGCTGTGACCTGACTCCATCTTGCTGTAGCCCCAGTCCACAGACACACTATACCAGCAGGTTTTAATTGCAACTCACAGACATAAAAATCTCAAACTAGCAACTACATACCGCATGAAGCACTAGTGCGTTAGGACCCGGTAGGTAGAGAGCACTTTGTCGCAGTTACCGGGCTCTTCCCCAATGGCCATTGTTGAAGCTAAGACTCTCTTTTTTTCCTTATATTCTATAGCAGCATTTACTGTGTTTCATTGTCATATATACCACCTTAGCTGTACATAGCCTTAAACATAGCCATATGCTTGTTCATTTACACCATGATCAGTGTCGCGGCAATTAATCTCTTTATTCATGTATATTTTTTTGCCAGCACCTTTTCATGTCCAGGTGATGCCGTCATTTATTGATATATGCAGTTATGCACTAGACCTGATGGATGTATGTTATCATTTGTTGATTCTTCCTACGGTCATCTATTTTGGAGGTTTACCTTAGTGTCAGAAGTCAGGTTCTCCACTACAGGCTCCGGTGTCTTCTTTTCAGCCTCTCATCCATTGTCATAATTTTTTAAGAAGATCATGGCAGAAGTCAAGTTGAACTCAATCCCTCACAGGATTTGTTTCTTGGTAAAGAAGAAACTCCCATCGATCCAAGAAACGATGAGTATTCTGGGAATCATGACAGATGGGGTCAAAGTCCATTCCAGGACTCTGCAGTAATCCATCCTGGCAGTGACAGACAAACACCAGAATTGTATGGACATGGAGATATTCTTTGTCCACAGACGCCCAGGACTCCCTACATTAGGGGCTCGACCAGGAAAATCTATGGACGGGAGTGCAATGGACTTTGGAAGCTTGTCTTCTAGTAACTACAGACATAAGCCTCCCTGGATTTGGAGCTCGAGTGGGGGATCCATATCTTCAGGGGACTTGGTCCACAAAGTTTCTGACACGATCATCCAATCTCCGGGAATTACAGGCAATTTGGGAAGCCCTAAGGTGAAGCCGAGCTGTCCTGAAGGACAGAAAGGTGACGATCCTATCAGACAACATCATTGCAGTCTCCTTCATCAGACATCAGGGCGGCCAAGGGGTACAATAGTCCAGTCTTTGGACAGCCAGATATTCCTGGACATGTGAAAGATAACGAACTCCATCTCAGCGGTTCACCTTCGGGGATCCGAAATTCAAGAAGCAGGCTACCTCAACAGGCATCAGATGAAGGCTCCGGAATGGGAACTGAACACGGAAGTGTTCCAGCAACTAACTCACAGATGGGGTCAGCCTCGCCTAGATCTGTTTGCATCCAGGACAACTACAAAGATGTCATCTTTCTTCTCTCTTGATCCAGGAGTTCATCTTCTGGCAGTGGACGCTCTCTCACAGTATTGGGAAGACGGCTTAACATATGCCTTCCCAACTACTCCCCTAATTCCAGGGGTCCTGCGAGAACTTCAGGATAACGGGGTGGCAGTCATAACATTTGTCCTTTTCTGGCCAAAGTGGAGTTAGTTCTCCCTTCTCCGTCATCTGGCATTGGAGGACCCAATCTTTCAACCATTGAGGGAAGATCTTCTGACATAAGGTTCACTGTTTCATTAGAATCTTCAACAACTTCAGCTTTCAGATGGGCGTCTGAAGGGGAGATCCTAAAAATCAATGGTTTATCCGATAAAGTGTTTCAGACTATGCAGGCTAGTAGAAAACCTGTCACTCAGGCAATATATCACGAGGTCTGGAAGACCTTCTGTTAGTTTCACAAAACGGTAGACACCTCTCACCCAGACATTCCGGTGATACTTGATTTCTTCAAGCGGGATTTGACACGGGTCTTAGACCAAGTACCTTGAAGGTACAGATAGCGGCACCAAGTGCTTTCTTCAACTCATCATTGTCCTCAACTACTTGGATGCTCAGATTTGTCAAGTCAGTCCAGAGACTTTGACCTGCCCAGAGAATTTATTCTCTTCCATGGGATCTGACTCTTGTCTTGAGAGTCCTTTGCAATCCATTTGGTCCAGTTAGTGTATTGGACATAAAGAACTTAACTCTGAAGACAGTCTTCCTAGTGGCAATCACCATGGCTAAACGGTTGGGTGAGATCCAGGCTCTCTCCGTGGTCATGCCATATACGCAGATGCGGGAGAATTGTATTATTCTCAGACTTGATCCAAGTTTCTCCCGAAGATGGTGTCATTGCTGACTTGAAACCACAAAGTGCTTCTTCCGTCATTCTGCGACAACCCTACATCTCTGGAGGAAGAAGAATTTCACCATCTCCATGTCCGCAGTGCATTGCTGGCCTATGCGGAAGCCACTCGGAATTGGAGTTTAGATTCTAATATTTTCATACAGTTTGGAGGTAACAATGGAGGCAGGAAAGCTTCAAAACCATTCTTAGCTAGATGGATCAGGTTCATGATTAATGTAGCGTATCTCTCAGTAGGGCAGTCTCACCCTGAAATTATCAAAGCACATTCTACCAGAGCAGTTTCCACATCAGGGGCTACTGGAGAAGATGCTACCATTGAACAGATATGTACCACAGCCTCCTAGTCGGGCCATACTACATTTTGCAGACACTACAAATTAGATATTCTCTCATATCAGAGAACTGTGTTTGGTTGGAAGGTGCTTCAGGCAATTGTCCCACCCTAAGCTATGATTTCTTGGGTATACTCCTACGGTGCTGTCATGGGGACGTACTGGAAAATCGGAGATAGCCTTACCGGTAATGATGTTTCCAGGAGTCCACATGACAGCACCCTTATTTCCCTCCCTAATGTTCTACTTAATATGAATTTAACATATGTATGCATTTACTAGAATGACATTGTGTTGTACCCTGCCAATGTGGTTCTTGGAAAATCACCGAGGAGGTGGGGTTAGGGGAGGGCTTTTAGCCTCTTGTGCTTCCTGTCCCTACAGAAGGATATGGGATTACTCCTCCTACAGTGCTGTCATGTGGACTCCTGGAAACATCGTTACCGGTAAGACTAACTCTCGTTTTTCAGCTTTGCCCAATACCTGGTCGTCTAATGGTTAGACAGAGACCTGGAGAGGTGTACAAGCCACAGTGTCTTGCACCCACTGTGAAATTTGGTGGAGGTCTGGTGATGATCTAGGGATGCGTCAGCAAGGCTGGAATTGGGCAGGTTAATCTGAGGATGTATGGATCAAGCCACATACAAGGTTATCCCTGAAAAACACTTGCTTTCTTCTGCTCAGGCAATGTTCCCCAACTCTGATTCAAATAATGTTTATTAAAGTTTTCAAGATAACAAGAAAATCAGATCAAATCATATAAAGATAGAATATAATACAGTATATGGGGTTAAGACACATTTGAGTAACAAATAAAACAAGTTAGGAATACAAAAAAAAAACAAAATTGTCTGAATATTATAAATATTAATAGCAATCCCAATATAATCATTTTATTAAACAGTACTATCTTTAGATTAAGTTATCATCTATTATAAAATAATATATGATCTTAGCAAAACAAAATAAAATCAAAACAAATATAACTAGCTACTAGCCAGAAAAAGAAACAATAATATATATACAACAAATCAAAGAAATAAAGGAGTTACCAAACACCAACACGAAATAAGATGAAATATGTCAAAAATGTCTGTAATATAAAAGGTATATTATACACATATATGGCGCAAGGAGAGATAAACAGCCCCCATAGAGTGCCCAGGTACCAACAACTATTTCTGCAAGTCATAAAAGTAAATAAGCTTTTACCAATGTCAATGGAATATGGGATCTACCTTGCTATAAATTTTGTACAGGGGTCCCACTTATTATAGAATTTATGTAGAGCACTGTGTTTCATTGAGTAAACAAACTCTAATGACTTTTGCACATTTATAGTCTCAATGATGTCCTGTACAGTAGGAACCACAGGCTGCCTCCAATAAAGAGCTATAGAACGTTTAGCTGCTACTAGAATATGAATTAACAGTGGTCTACAGGTTTGTGGAAACTTGTCAATTTCAAACAAAAGAAGTACCAATTCTGGAGTAATTTCAATATTAAGAGCAAATACTGAATTAATCAATACCTGAATTTCTTGCCAAATGTTACATATATATGGACATGTCCAAAATATATGGTACATATCACCAAGTTTTCCACAAAGTCTCCAACATTGATCAGACATATTATGGTCAATAATATGCAATTTAAATTGAGTCATATACCAACTAGTAAGAATCTTGTAATGCGATTCCATAAAAGAGACACATGCTATATTTTTATAGAAAATGGATAAGGATTTTAATACTTTTTCCTCAAAATGAGAATCCGTAGACTTAAACTTATTTTTCCAAACATCAATGAATTTTAAAGAACAAGGTTGTGTGTCTTCATTGAAGATCACATAACATTTTTTAGTTTTCCATTTATGCAAATGCTCTGAATTTTTCAAAATGGTCATAATATTACTTGGAAGATGTAAATCAACAGTAGACTTGTTCAAAATTTTTTCTAATAGCTTCCAAGTTTTCTTTTCCGTTGTTTTAAGATCAAATTGTTTGGCCAAAAGTTCGAATGATTTTAACTCACCATTAGTAAATAAATCTGCAATATTTTGAATACCCTTGGATTTCCAAGTATCAAAATGAAGTCTAGATGAAAATGCCCCAGAATGTCTACTGTCATCCAATCAATACTTTCAGGTGGGAATGTTTTCCTAGAAAGAACTGCAAATTTCCTCCACACTTGAATCGTAATCCTAGTAGTGACCTCCTTAGGTAGTCGCTTGGCAATGTCACACAAATAAGCCACCAACAGGTCAGTAAATTTAGCATTAGGGAAATTCAACTCCTCCAGAGCCACCCAAGTAGGTTTAGCCAAAGAACTCCAAAATTTCTGACTCAACTTAACAACAGTGGCTTGATAATATGCAGAAAGGTTGGGAAGACCTAAACCTCCATTATTTCTATGTTTTATCAAAATAGATCTTGCTACCCTCGGTTTAGTTTGGCCCCAAATACAGTTAAGTAACTGTGTTTGGAGTTTTTGTAATAATTGTTTTTTAATAGTGGTTTGTACAGTTCTAAAAATATACAGGAGTTTTGGTAATTCAAACATCTTATAGGAATTTATTCTTCCCAACCTTAGACAGATGTAATAAATCTTTTTGAAGTATATTATACATATCAAGAACATTTTGATTAGCACAATCTTGAATTGGTTTCGTTAATTTAATACCTAAATATGACATAGAATCCAATTGCCATTGAAAACCAATTTCTCTCTTCAATATTTGTAATAACTCAGAATCCAAATTATGGCAAAGGACTTGTGTTTTACTCATATTAATTTTGTAAAGAGATACCCAGCAAATTGATGAAAAATGTCTAAGAGCTTCCTGACCGAGCCCAGTGGATCAGTTAACGATAGTAATATGTCATCTGCAAATAGTGAGATTTTATACTGTCTCCCATTAATTGGAATGCCTCTTATCCCATCATCCATCCTGATCCTCTCAGCAAGAGGCTCTATAAAAAGATTGAATAGAGACGGGGACAAGGGACACCCCTGTCTTGTACCATTGGAAAGATGGAATCTTCCTGATAAGAGACCATTACTTAACACCCTCGCGGACGGTTTCGAATAAAATGCTCTAATGAGATTCAAAACAGTACCTCGAAAACCAAATTTTTCCAAAGTATGGAATAAGTAGCTCCACTGGACCCGGTCAAACGCCTTCTCAGCATCAATTGAAATATAAAGGGCTGGGATACCTGTTTTCTCTGTATGTGACAGAAGATTAATTGTTCGTCTTGTGGCATCCTCCGCCCCTCTATCCACAATAAAACCCACCTAGTCTCTATGAATAATGTGGGGAATAACCTTTTGAAGTCTGGTAGCTAAGGCCTTTGCTAAAATCTTTATATCCGAATTCAAGAGAGAAATGGGCCTATAGTTAGCAATTAAATCTCTTTCACCCTTTTCTTTATAAATAACAGAAATTGTAGCTTCCTGCATTTCTTCTGGTATGTCCAAACCTACAGATACAGAATTAATAAATTTTGTGATATATGGGGTTAATATTGAAGAAAACGTTTTATAGTATTCATTAGGAATACCATCAGGGCCCGGGACCTTGTTATTTTTAAGGGAATGGATAGTAGCAACCATTTCATTACTAGTATATGGGGAGTTTAAGTAAACTATATCATCTTCCGATATTGCTGGAAGGTTACGGAGTCCAGAAAAGATTTAATTGTATCACTTGTAATTTGAGGTTCTAGTATATTGTCTTTGAGATTATAAAGATCTCTATAAAATTCCTCAAATAATCTCGATATGTCCCTAGGAGTCTTAAATATTTTGTTGGTTTTATCTTTAATTTGGAGAATTTTAGTCTTAGATCTTTCCAATTTAATTCTTTTTGCAAAGAATTTAGAGGGTTTGTTCATTTGATGATAAAAGTTTGACTTAGAATGTAAAATGAATATTTCATACTCATTAGTGACAATAGACCTAAGTTCCACCCTAAGGTCCAAAATGTTTTTCTGAGTTTCAGATGAAGGCATAAGGGCTTGAGAACGTTCCAGATCTTTAATTTTATTAATAATATCGTCTGTTTTTTGTAATTTTTGTCTATGAATTCTCGCATTTAATTGTATTAACGACCCTCTAATCACAGCCTTATGGGCTTGCCACAAAGTAGAAATAGACATACCATCAACATCATTTTCTTTGAAATAATTTTCAAATCTAATTTCATTTTAAGACTATGTTCTGGGTGATTCAGCAGAAAAGTATTAGCCCTCCAAGGTTTGTTTGGAAAATGGTTACTTAAGACTTGAAATGTAACTGGAGAATGGTCCATCCAAACCCTAGGGTGAATAACAACTTGTTTAATTTTATGAAGAGTATAGATATCTGATAGGACCAAATCTATTCTAGAAAAAGATCCGTGAGAGTTAGAATACAACGAATACTCAATCGAGGAGGTGTTAAGACACCTAAAGGCATCATAAAGTTCCTGAGTATTAATCCAAGAATCCAGGGTAACATTAACAGATCTCCCCTTATTTGATGAATCCAATAAAGGATTAGGAATAGCATTAAAATAACCGAATATTAAAAGTGAGCCCTTCTGGTGATCCCTTATTAATGAAATGAGTCTATTCAGAAAACTGATCTGGCCTTTATTTGGGACATAAACTGTAACTAAAGTGAAAAGGACATTATTAAGTTTACAAATAACTAATAAATATCGTCCATCAGGGTCAGCTATAACTTTCAATTCCTCATAATTGACTGAATTTTTAATAATCAAAGCCACACCTGCCTTCTTTTTCTCTTTATTGGATGACAATAACACTGTTGGGAATAATTTATGGGTAAATTTAGGCATTTTCTCTAGTGCAAATTTTGTCTCTTGTACTCCAATAACATCAGCATGGTGTCTCTGTATGTCCCTCCACAAAAGATATCGCTTTTGAGGTGAATTTAAACCATTGACATTGGTAGATAAAAAATTTATTGTCATCCTGGATATTGGTCGCTTTTCACCAGACTATAAGAACCCAAGACCTTCAAGTAGGCCACTCCCATCACGCCACAAGTGAATGCAAAAAATAAAACAATCATGTCAGCATATACAGGCAACAACTATTTAATAAAAATTATAAACTTTATAAACAAATAACTAAATACCAATAGAAAAAAAAACCTTAACAGGAGAGACTATATAAAAATCCTCCCTCAAAGGCTAACGATCTTGGTCCTAATTAGAGCTCCATGTGTATTGCGAACCAACAAAATGTTTTCCAGAAACTAAAATCACCCCCTCAAACCTCTTTCTCAATGTGAGTCATTGAAATACTTAATTCTCTGAAAATCTTCAAACCATCTTCTAAATCAGAAACCATAAAGGTCTTCTGCTTAAATTTGAAAAGTATATTATTAGTAGGATGAACCCAACGATAAGAAATGTCAGATCTTCTAAGAGCATCAGTTAGGGGCCTAAAATCTCTCCTCCTTTTCAGCGTTTCCTTAGATAAATCAATAAATACTTTTAAATCTCTGTATGGAGATGGAAGTGAACCATTTACTCTAATTGACTCCATAAGTCTTTCCTTAGTTCTATAAAACGAAAATCTAGCAATGACATCTCTGGGTTTCTCTTCAGATATAAATGAAGGTTTAGGTAATCTGTGGACCCTCTCTAAAGAGTACTCTACTTCTGGTAAGGAAGGTAAGGTTTTCTTCACTATGGTTTGAACATGGGACATAAGATCTATACTATTAATTGTTTCAGATATTCCACGAAATTTTAAGTTACTTCTCCTATCTCTATCCTTTCTGTCAATCCATTTGTTACGCAAAAATTTGACCTCCTCTTTAAATTTGTCCTGTTCAAGTTGCGTGGCTCTAGTGTTTTCTATAAGGGTTTCCACCTCCTTTTCCGTTCTCTCTGATCGTGATGCAATATGTGCCATAGATGTTTTAATATCCTCCAAATCAGCTTTAAGGGATCTATTATAAGTTTTAAATAAATTGTGAAAAAATTGTTTATCTAAAGGCTGCCCTGTTGTATAATCAAATGAAAATTCCTGATCTGAGGAATCTCCTCTCGCCCTCCGTTTCGCAGGACTAGATGATACGGGTGAATCATCCTCCGAACCTGAATCCTCCTGTAAGTCATTATTAAGATCAGATTTACCTTTACTCGAACCCCCCATCTCTTTCCTTTTAGACAGACTAGGACCAGACTCTTTAATGACTGATGTTGATGTTAGATTAACCTGAGTCGATGGAGTTTGATCCATCCGATTATCCAATTCTGAATCAGTCAGTGTATGTTTAACATTAGAACTGTTTTTAGATTTTGGTGGCATTGTGTAAGAGAAAATACAATAATAATAATCAATGTAAAGAGGTCTTCTCTACAGAAACTATATACCGTATATACTCGCGTATAAGCCGAGTTTTTCAGCCCAAAAATTGGGCTGAAAAGTCCCCCCCTCGGCTTATACGCGAGTCAATACGGGACCCCCTCACTTTTTGGCGCCCCCACCACACATGATGGCCCCCCCCCCACATGCAGCGCTGCGCATATACATTACCAGGATATCAGCTGTCACCCTCCGGTGGCGGATCGCGGCTCCGGGCTCCATCTTCAACTCTGTCTTCCTGCTTGTCACATGACCGGCCGGCGTCGCGATGACGTCATCGCGATGAGCCCGGCGGCCACAAAGCAGGAAGACAGATGAAGATGGAGCCCGGAGCCCAGATCCACCACCGGCGGGTGACAGCTGATATCCTGGTAATGTATATGCGCAGGGGGGGGGGGGAAGGCCATGTATACCGCACTGCTGGGGCTGTATATACCTGTGGGGCTGCAATATGCCTGTGGGGCTGCAATATGCCTGTGGAGCTGCAATATACCTGTGGGGCTGCATTGTACTATCTAAGGGCTGCTGTATACTACCCCTGGGGCTGCTGTGTATACCCCTGGGCCTGCTGTGTATACCCCTGGAGCTGCTGTGTATACCCCTGGGGCTGCTGTGTATACCTCTAGGGCGGCTGCTGTAATAATGCTGGGGTCTGTATATACCACTGGGGAGGCTGCTGTATACCACTGGGGCTGCTGTATATACTGCTGGGGCCTGCATACCAGTGGGGAGGCTGCTGTATACTACCACTGGGGGGGCCTGTAAACCACACTGCTGGGGGCTGTATACCTGTGCTGGGGTCCACCCTAGGCTTATACACGAGTCAATAGGTTTTCCCAGGTTTTGGGGGCAAAAGTAGGGGGGTCGGCTTATACACGGGTCGGCTTATACACGAGTATATACGGTATGTAAAGTATAGTATAAAATAATAAGTGTCAGCCTTGACCCAATGTGAGTCTAATACCGTTTCCAAGTATTCAGATAAACAGAAGTTACTATGCTCACACTTATATCTAAACAGTATTATTTTAAGAATAAAATGAATAATGTCAGTGTCCAAAAATCACTATAACAGTTCCATAGACATTACTAATTGACTGACAGAAAAGAAGAGAGAGGAAAGAAGAAAGTAAGAAAAATACAAAGAGTTAAAAAAAGAAGAAAAAATATAAGAAGAAATGGATCCAGATCCAGAGTCTGTGTAGCTGGAGATCGTAGGAAGCCCTGCGGCTTCACTTGCTTGAAGAATCTGTTATACACCACCTCTCAGCACGATGAGGAAGCCAGAAGTAATATAGAAATATTTGTCCAATAGGAAATCCAGACTGCAGCACTGATCTCCTAGGAGACTGTAAACAGCAGAAATCCCAGGTGCTTAAATGTGGTGCAGATCTAATGACACGTGCGATCTGTATAGAACAACTGCTTCACAGATGGGATAAAGGCCACATACTCCGCCACGGTATGTAGCTTGAGAGCGCTGCAGGTCTAACCACCTGACTTTCCTTTGAAAGCGTCGTTCACAGCACCGCAGCAGCCGCCGCTCGCAGTAGAGATAAGCAACAGCTGTTAATGACAGCCGGCACTACTTCAGGGCAGGAGATCACTCCGCCAGAACTTCAGATAGTGATGATTAAATAGTTCCTCTCCTGGTTATAGGCTGTAAAGCACAATTAAATAAGGGTGTTAAAAAGAAAAAGAAAAATTCCTATATACCCAGAAAGAGCATTAGAGAGTAAACTATACAGAGAATATTATAATAATGACCAAATTACTGACTAAATGGTCATGACAGGAATGTGTAATACACATAGGACCTGTTCTGTCAGTCAGAGAGATATAACTCTGAATCAGAGAAATAAGCTGAAAATAATCTCTGTCACATCTGGGAAGAACCCAGAAATCAAATTAAACAATGGACACCAGAATAAAATTCAGTCCAGTGACACAAATGGTTGTGACAGGAAAAATGGTTATTCAGAAGGTCTGGCCTTTCAGTCAGGGAGAAATAATCCAGAGGAAAGTCAGGGTCACCTGACAATTAACAATTGAATAGTAGTCCCAAATAAAGTTATTATGGAATAAAGTGTAAATATAAGTCACCTCCAACAAGTAGAAGGGAAAGAGGGAACCAGATGAAAATGTCTCCTCAGGGTTTAAACATGGATCCCAGGCTCAGCATTGGATCCAAGCGAATTCTGAAGCGATTTTACCTCTGAAAAGATCAAAACGCATCCCATGTGTTCTTGAAGTTGATATAGACGCTTTTTGGGAAAATAGCCTTACAAAAGGCTAATTTCCCAGTCGCTTTATAATAAAGCACAGGAGCTCCAAAATTCCTGTCACCTCACATCAGGATGCAGGCCACGCCCCTGTTCCCCAACTCTGAGGCCTGTTTTTTCCAGCAGGACAATGCCGATGCCACACAGCTATGTCAATCAATGTGTGGATGAAGGAGCACCACATTAAGACCCTGTCATGGCCAGCCCAATCTCCAGAACTGAACCCCATTGAAAACCTCTGGAATGTAATCAAGAGTAAGATGGATAGTCACAAGCCATCAAACAAAGAAGAACTGCTTAAATTGTTGTGCCAGGAGTGGCATACAGTCACCCAAAAGCAGTGTGAAAGACTGGTGGAAAACATGCCAAGACGCATGAAAGCTGTGATTAAAAATCATGGTTATTCTACCAAATATTGATTTTTGAACTGTTCCTGAGTTCAAACATTAGTATTGTTGTTTCTAAATGAATATGAACTTGTTTTCTTTGCATTGTTTGAGGTCTGAAAGCACTGTTTCTTTTTTATTATTTAAATGATTTCTCATTTGCTGCAAATAAATACAAAACATTTAGCTTTGATTTTAGGAGACATGTTGTCAGTAGTTTATAGAATAAAAGAACAATGTACATTTTACTCAAAAATATACCGATAAAGAGAAAAATCAGAGAAACTGAAAATTTTGCAGTGGTCTCTTAATTTTTGCCAGAGCTGTATTTAACTAGCAGCCTAACTTTCCAGTTTGCACTCACTTTGCAAAAATGGTGTACTGTACCAAAGTATCTGAAATCCTCCAGGCTCAGGTTGTCAAGAAGAAGGCTAAAGGGTGTCACTCTATCAACCATAGCAACAGATGTTGGTCACTCAAAGTCTGTGGTTTTTCGATTATTGCATCTTTACAACTCTTTCAATTCAAGAAGGCTGGTCACCCTCTAAAATCAAATGCAAGAGAGTACAGGATAATGTGGAGAATCTCCTTGGGTAATTGTTTTAACACTGCAGCTAGAATAGCTCAGCAGTTCAGCACTGAACAGGGTAAGGATCTGTCTCGTCATACAGTATCACGATGTTTAAGAGCATTTAGACTGAAAGCCCACTCTGCAGTGACCAAACTCCTAATTAGCAGAAAGAAACAAAAAGCTAGATTCACCTTTGGTGCAGAGCATGTTGTGTGGACAGAGGAGAAGTGGTCCACAGTTCATTTTAGTGATGAAAGCAAGTGTGTTTGGGGAATATTTTCTGCTGCAGGGGTTGGACCTCTCATACAGCTACATGGCATGGTGAATGCAAATGTGCATCAGAACCTCCTTCGGCAACACGTGGTTCCTTACTCGCATTCAGCACTCAATCAGCCAGCAATTTTCATGCAGGACAATGCTCCCTGTCACAGCAAAATGGGTAAAGCAGAAACAGAAAACATTGAAACAATGAAATGGCCAGCCCAGAGTCCTGATCTAAACCTATTAGAAAACCTCTGAAAAATCCTGGGTGACAAAGTTATGGCCAAGAGACTCACAACAGTCACAAAACTATGGAAGAGACTGGAAGAAGAGTGGACCAAAATCACGCCAGAGCAGTGTGAGAGACTAGTGATGTCCTGTGGCTGAAGATGTGCTGAAGTCATTCAAAGCAAAGGTCTGTACACTTCCTGAAAATTGCAGACTCTAGTGCCTTAATAAAAGCAGAGCTCCAAGCCTTCTCTGCCATTAAATTAACATCAGCACAAAAACTGTGTTGAAGTTTATTGACATTAGTTTCATGGCCAAGTAGCTAAATGTCTTACATTACCAACCACAATGCCAAATGTTGGATGGAGTAGTGTAACAAAATACCACCAGTAAACTCTAGAGTAGTGGTAATATTTGTGGAGATATGGTCCATGCTTATTTATCTGATTGATGAGCCTAGGTTTGGTGAATCTCACAAAGAAAACATTACCTACCTGACTGCATTGTATCCAATCATAAAGTTTGCTGGATGAGGGATTATGGCTAAGATTGTCTGATCAATGATTCCCAAAAGAGCAGATTTTGGAGGACAGTTTACCAGTCATCAGATATAAAACTGTAGCCAGATCATATATTTTTGGATTTTAGCGACATAAGTCGAAAATCTATGGTAAGAGAAAAGAAAACAGGAAGAGCGCTCCAATGGGTAATACCTGGTGGTTTAGTGGGAGGGGGTGGATTTACACTAACCTTTCCTGGTTGTACCGCCCATACAACCAGGATCTCCAGCCTGTGGTGTATTACTGCTCACCAAGCAGGGCTCAGTTTGAAAATCTATGGTAAACTTACTGAGAGTGTATTTGTATGCACGGACATATAGCCATCATACCTATGGGAGCTTGTTGGATGTCTCATTGGAGTCAGGGGTTCTCTCATTGACAACAGAGGAATGCTCGGTAAAGCTGAACATTCTTTTGACTAGAAGATCATTTGGCTGACAGGTATGTTATGTATGTGGGGTATTAAGAGATCTATTTAGTATAATGTTTATAGTTTGCATTGTGAAATCTGTCAACTGATCTGCCTAATACAATTTATTTTATGCTTTATTTAATTTCATGCAGTTTTGAAGAACTTGCTGTCTATAAGCAGACACATCTTGTTAACATCCAGTGGCTGTACACTCTCCAGATTAAGCCCCACTCGCACAGCCGTATTGATTCATTAAATGTATCAGAGACATGCACCTGTAATCTCAGCATATACCTGTAACTTATAACAGGATTTCAGCTTTTGAATATATACAGGAATGTTCCCAATTGCCGATAATAAGCAGACGTTTTTCAATAAATTTGGATTAACTTTTTTCACAGATATGAAATCCAATTATATTTTATATTTCATACCAGCAATGACAGTTTACGTTGCAGATTGTGTTCCAGCTCTAAACCGTTGTATTATCTGATCTGACAGGTTAGAGGCTTGTAATGTCCGCACTCAATGTTCTGTGTTATCCTATTGTATCATTCTGTATTGTGTTATGCAATGTACAATACTGTACAATTTTGTTCACATGTCTACAAGCAGATGGTCTGTCTACAGTGTGATTGATGAGATATTTGGCTCTGTTGAAAAGACACTGTTTGAGCCAAGCTTGTTGTTTTTTGTCTTTTAAAGTTGTGATACATATTAACGGTGTAAAATAATAGCACATTCCTTTTAAACACAGAAAAGGGTATGCCGAATGCGAAATTCCTCTATCAACACCATAAGCTGTGCTATATAAACATGTCAGATAAACAACAACTGTCTGTCTGTGCCTCCGCCAAAGAAACAATAGTCACGTACAAGAGCCACCCTCCATAGAGCCGAACCTGGCTTCTGTACCGGTCTTGTGACCAAATACCCAGTAATACAGTTAGGGCCAGAAATATTTGGACAGTGACACAATTTTCGCGAGTTGGGCTCTGCATGCCACCACATTGGATTTGAAATGAAACCTCTACAACAGAATTCAAGTGCAGATTGTAACGTTTAATTTGAAGGGTTGAACAAAAATATCTGATAGAAAATGTAGGAATTGTACACATTTCTTTACAAACACTCCACATTTTAGGAGGTCAAAAGTAATTGGACAAATAAACATAACCCAAACAAAATATTTTTATTTTCAATATTTTGTTGCGAATCCTTTGGAGGCAATCACTGCCTTAAGTCTGGAACCCATGGACATCACCAAACGCTGGGTTTCCTCCTTCTTAATGCTTTGCCAGGCCTTTACAGCCGCAGCCTTCAGGTCTTGCTTGTTTGTGGGTCTTTCCGTCTTAAGTCTGGATTTCAGCAAGTGAAATGCATGCTCAATTGGGTTAAGATCTGGTTGACTGGCTGATTGACTTGGCCATTGCAGAATGTTCCACTTTTTTGCACTCATGAACTCCTGGGTAGCTTTGGCTGTATGCTTGGGGTCATTGTCCATCTGTACTATGAAGCGCCGTCCAATCAACTTTGCAGCATTTGGCTGAATCTGGGCTGAAAGTATATCCCGGTACACTTCAGAATTCATCCGGCTACTCTTGTCTGCTGTTATGTCATCAATAAACACAAGTGACCCAGTGCCATTGAAAGCCATGCATGCCCATACCATCACGTTGCCTCCACCATGTTTTACAGAGGATGTGGTGTGCCTTGGATCTTGTGCCGTTCCCTTTCTTCTCCAAACTTTTTTCTTCCCATCATTCTGGTACAGGTTGATCTTTCTCATCTGTCCATAGAATACTTTTCCAGAACTGAGCTGGCTTCTTGAGGTGTTTTTCAGCAAATTTAACTCTGGCCTGTCTATTTTTGGAATTGATGAATGGTTTGCATCTAGATGTGAACCCTTTGTATTTACTGTCATGGAGTCTTCTCTTTACTGTTGACTTAGAGACAGATACACCTACTTCACTGAGAGTGTTCTGGACTTCAGTTGATGTTGTGAACGGGTTCTTCTTCACCAAATAAAGTATGCGGCGATAATCCACCACTGTTGTCATCCGTGGACGCCCAGGCCTTTTAGAGTTCCCAAGCTCACCAGTCAATTCCTTTTTTTCTCAGAATGTACCCAACTGTTGATTTTGCTACTCCAAGCATGTCTGCTATCTCTCTGATGGATTTTTTCTTTTTTTTCAGCCTCAGGATGTTCTGCTTCACCTCAATTGAGAGTTCCTTTGACCGCATGTTGTCTGGTCACACCAACAGCTTCCAAATGCGAAACCACACACCTGGAATCCACCCCTGACCTTTTAACTACTTCATTGATTACAGGTTAACGAGGGAGATGCCTTCAGAGTTAATTGCAGCCCTTAGAGTCCATTGTCCAATTACTTTTGGTCCCTTGAAAAAGAGGAGGCTATGCATTACAGAGCTATGATTCCTAAACCCTTTCTCCGATTTGGATGTGGAAACTCTCATATTGCAGCTGGGAGTGTGCACTTTCAGCCCATATTATATATATAATTGTATTTCTGAACATGTTTTTGTAAACAGCTAAAATAACAAAACTTGTGTCACTGTCCAAATATTTCTGGCCCTAACTGTATATGCTATATATCATTATCATGGCTTATTAGCTTTTAATATCTTGATTCCACTTGTTACAAATTTATTACCCCCTCCCCTGACAATAGTTTTTTTTTCAGATGTGGTTCTTATAGATAGAATTTATACCTTTTTAAGTGTCTTTGGGCATTTCACAAAAAAAATGAAGTGGAGAAATGGCTGTTTTTGATTCACATACTAAGATTACCCATGAAGGTGAATGGGTCTACCAAAAGAGCAGCATTCCTAGTCCTTCTGTGAGTTGTCTGAGTGCTGGTAATAATCACTGTTTAGTGGGTAGAGAAATGTCGAAAAAATGTTCATACTTGAAAAATGGAGGCCACACTTATGGTAAAGTGTGTGCAGCAAAATGTTAGACCTGTTCTACCTGCCTGTAGTGGTAAGTGCCATCTTCTTGCAATCATATGCTGGGGAAATAGTGTGCGGATGTCTGATACTGATAAGCTCAATAAGATTATCAAGAAGGCAAACTCGGCTGTTGGTCGCCATCTAGGAGGTAGTGGAGAAAAGAACTCTGAAGAAATGTATGGCGATAATCAACAATAATGTGCACCCATTACATGAACTGTTAATGACAAAGAGGAGCACCTTCAGTAACCAGCTAATCCTACTAAGTTGTAAGGCTGCTTTCACATCATGTTTTTTGCACATCTGTGGTGCTCCTTGAATTTCAAGGATCACACGGACAGGCACGGATCTGCCAATGATGCCCACGGATCCGTCATCAGTTAGCAGAGATAGGGTTGTACCCGGCTTCTGAGCATGCGCAGTACAGCAAATCGGATCCGTTTTATGAATCCTATTTTTTGACGTATCTGTTTTGATCCACCGCCATAGATCTCCATGTTATTTGAAATGGCCAGTAACGGATCTGTTTCTGTCCGTTTCGGTCCGATTTTTTTGAAGGAGCAGGCGTCGATTTTGGGGACGGGAAAAAATCTGACACAAACGGATCTCTCACAAAACTGACACAATTGGATGCCAATATGGACCAATCTGTGAACATCCGTGCCCTTAGGGATACATGGAGCCCAAATCGGATCTGTGGCTATCCATTTTACAACGGATAGCCACGGATGAACAAAATCGTGATGTGAAAGCAGCCTAAGAGGTAAAGACACAGCAAATCGTTCTTGCCAACTGCTATGGGAATGTACAATTACCTAAGTGTGAAATCATCAAAGTGAGTGCTGCTTTATTAGTTTACTATTTGTGTATGATCTGTAATGTAATGGCGCATGTACTAAAAATATGTGAACATTGGTTCCAGCATACTGATGAACAACTGTATGTTTTTTTCTCATGTAATAAACAGGCATCTTAATGAGACCCCCGACTGATCTGTCAGTGGGCCAGAACTGGCCCACATCTGTGGTACATGCACTTAGGCTAAGTAATGTGTGGCAGCATTATAAGCACAACACGTGTTGGATCTTTATAACGTGTACTCAGAGCACTTGTGTGCCGCTTCATTGTAAGAAAAATAATACTTCATATGAGAGGCAAAAATGTATTCTTTGAATTAATACCATTTTTGTTTTTCGTAATTGTTGGCTAAAGGCAATTATAGAACTAAATGTATTTTTTTCTTTCCAAGTGTAATTTGTAACGAGCATCTTAACTGTAGACTAATAAATATTCATATAATCCTTTATTTTCATTGTAATTACAGCTTGTGTGAAGAATAATCCAGCACATTAACATGTCAATACCTGATTCTCAATAACACTTGAACATTGAAATAATCTCAAATTGGTATTCTTATCTTAAAAAGAGACAAATAGCTAGTAAAAGCCATGGATTTTTGATCTCTGGGATTTTGTGCCCACAGTTGTGATATAGAGGAGGTGCTGGCAGAGCGGTTAGGTTTCGCTGCTTTGATGTAAATGGTTAGGTCAATTTTAAGATGTCTGTGAAATTTGTTCCAAGTAAGGCTGGTTTCACACTGTAGTTTTTATCCTGATCAGGTTCGATCAGGTTTGTGTGCAAAACCAGGAGTGTCTCCAAAACTCAGAACAGGTGTCAATCTTTCAATTATAGCTTTTCTCTGCAAGTTCCTCTCCTGGTTCCTCTCCTGGTTTTGGCCGGATGGAAACCGGATGGAACCTGATCAGGGAAAAAAAGTGCAGTGTGAAACCAGCCTAAGGACCACAACATTTACTCTGGTCTCCAAACCCAAACTCGACCTTCTAATGTATAGGCTGAGGCTGTTGAGTTTGGGTCAGAAGATCTGTGAATTGTCTGGATATCGTGATTCATGCTTGGACACTACTTCATGGATGTCTGAATTCGGCCTCAGAAAGGGACTCTCTACACGAGATCAGCTATTAAGCCTTTTTATTCTTTGTGAGTTAGGACCATCACTGATCATAAATAGGTGGAATGTCCAATTGATATAATGGGAATAGCTTTTTAATGTACAATTATTAACAATTAGCCAAGGCTGGTTTCACATAACGTTATTTTTCCTGCCTGTGGGATTCTACTTTTAGCAAGACCCCGCGGACAGGAACGGACACCATAGGAGGTGACCTATTTCTGTGTCCAGGTCCGTGATTTTCACGGGTCTGGGCACAGAAAGAGCTGTGCGGGGCACTTTCACTTCCGCAATGTATATACATACATTGCGGAAGTGAAATTTAAGTAAAAGCAAGGGTTAAAAATAAAAAATCTCTATTCTCACCTTTCCAGTGATCCCCTGACGTAGGCATCCATCTCCGGATGCTTACAGGACCTGGCTGGGTGGGGCTACCCAATCAGTATCATCGGTCACATGACCAGTTACCACGGTAACCGGTTATGTGACCCGATCAGCTGATCGGGTTGTGACCTAATGCCAGGTCCTGTAGCCACTGGAGATGCCGCACATCGGGGAATTGCAGGACAGGTGATAATAGAGATTTTTTTATTTTTAAAACTTGCTTTTACTTAATTTTACTTCCGCAAAATATGTATATGCAGTTGTTGCCAAAAGTATTGACCCCCCTGCAATTCTGTCAGATAATACTCAGTTTCTTCCTGAAAATGATTGCAATCACACATTCTTTGGTATTATTATTGTCTTTATTAAATTTGTCTTCAATGAAAAAACACAAAAAGAATTGTCCTAAAGCCAAACTGGATCTACTTCCACACCAAACATAAAAAAGGGGGTGGACAAAAGTATTGGCACTGTTAGAAAAATCATGTGATGCTTCTCTAATTTGTGTAATGAACAGCACCTGTAACTTACCTGTGGCACCTAACAGGTGTTGGCAATAACTAAATCACACTTGCAGCCAGTTGACATGGGTTAAAGTTGACTAAACCTCTGTCCTGTGTCCTTGTGTGTACCACATTGAGCATGGAGAAAAGAAAGAAGACCAAAGAACTGTCTGAGGACTTGAGAAACCAAATTGTGAGGAAGCATGAGCAATCTCAAGGCTACAAGTCCATCTCCAAAGACCTGAATGTTCCTGTGTCTACCGTGCACAGTGTCATCAAGAAGTTTAAAGCCCATGGCACTGTGGCTAACCTCCCTAGATGTGGACGGAAAAGAAAAATTGACAAGAGATTTCAACGCAAGATTGTGCGGATGGTGGATAAAGAACCTCGACTAACATCCAAACAAGTTCAAGCTGCCCTGCAGTCTAAGGGTACAGCAGTGTCAACCCGTACTATCCGTCAGCGTCTGAATGAAAAGGGACTGTATGGTAGGATACCCAGGAAGACCCCACTTCTTACCCCGAGACATAAAAAAGCTAGGCTGGAGTTTGCCAAAACTTACCTGAGAACGCCTAAAACGTTTTGGAAGAATGTTCTCTGGTCAGATGAGACAAAAGTAGAGCTTTTTGGACAAAGGCATCAACATAGAGTTTACAGGAGAAAAAAACAGACATTCAAAGAAAAGAACACGGTCCCTACAGTCAAACATGGCGGAAGTTCCCTGATGTTTTGGGGTTGCTTTGCTGCCTCTGGCACTGGACTGCTTGACTGTGTGCATGGCATTATGAAGTCTGAAGACTACCAACAAATTTTGCAGCATAATGTAGGTCCCAGTGTGAGAAAGCTGGGTCTCCCTCAGAGGTCATGGGTCTTCCAGCAGGACAATGACCCAAAACACACTTCAAAAAGCACTAGAAAATGGTTTGAGAGAAAGCACTGGAGACTTCTAAGGTGGCCAGCAATGAGTCCAGACCTGAATCCCACCTGTGGATCTAAAAATGGCAGTTTGGAGAAGGCACCCTTCAAATATCAGGGACCTGGAGCAGTTTGCCAAAGAAGGATGGTCTAAAATTCCAGCAGAGCATAGTAAGAAACCCATTGATGGTTACCGGAAGCGGTTGATCACAGTTATTTTGGCTAAAGGTTGTGCAACCAAGTATTAGGCTGAGGGTGCCAATACTTTTGTCTGGCCCATTTTTGGAGTTTTGGGTGAAATGATCAATCTTTTGCTTTTTGCTTCATTCTCTCTTGTGTTTTTTCATTGAAGACAAATTAAATGAAGATAATAATACCAAAGAATTTGTGATTGCAATCATTTTCAGGAAGAAACTGAGTACTATCTGACAGAATTGCAGGGGTGTCAATACTTTTGGCCACAACTGTACATTGCGGAAGTGAAATTAGATGGCACAGAGCAGTTTTAGTGTACTGAGCATGCTCAGTACACTAAAATCGGGTCCGAGAAACGATCCTGTCTTTTCTTGGACCCGTACTCCATAGGCCCCCATGTTAAAGGCCGCGGATTGGGTCGGATGCCCAAAATCAGAGTAGTCTCCGATTTTGGGCACAGCAAAAAATTGGACACAAATCAGATCTGACAAAAATCGGATGGCAATTAGGCCAAATCCGATCTGATCCATGCCCATAGAATAACATGGGGGCCAAATCGGATCCGTGGCTGTCCGTTTTACAAAAATCGCAGTGTGAAAGCAGCCTAAGAAGTCATATGTTAATAAGCAAGGCTGTAAAAGAGTGTAACCAGGTGTTAATATGTCATTCAGACTTTAAGCCCTTTTACAGCAATTCAATGAATTGCCAGTCAAAGAATAAAATATAATATATGATATCAAGCCTCTTGATATGAGTGGTTTCCCCACTTAGTGATGTTGGAAGGATTTAACACACCTGAGAGTAACATCAACAACAGGTTTTCATTTGTGACACTTTGCACACTTTATACAGCCTGTCGGTAAACCTTTCAGCAGCTTCACCTCTGGCATAGTCTGTCAGTCTCAACAGATCACAGCACTGTCTTTTCAGTGTTAGTTCAGCCTCATCTCCTCGTCATTTCTCTTGAAAGCAATGCACATTTAGCAGTCTTGAACATTTCCATAGCCCACTCACACACATACCGTATAGCAACCCCTCACATTCATGCATCAGACTAGTTTCAAATCTATGGTAGCATCACAGGTATTTGTGAATAGCCTTCTTTTGGGGTGCCTATCTCTTCACCTCTTGTGGGAAGCTAATCTTTGATTATTTGGATGCACATTTCACTCTTAAGAATATTGTCAGATCTGGTGGTTCTGTACCCGAGTGGGCCCCACGCTTCTGGGCATATTCCAGCTCTCCGTCTGGTCACCCATCGCCCTTCACAGGCCATGAGGGGTTGGATGTTATCTCCGGAGAGCCTAGCTAGTTCTGGTGCTCACTCTGGCCGTGTATTGCACTCTGGGAGATTTATTTCTGGTGTTGCTGGGAGTTAGGACACCTTTGCTACCAGCGATTATGCTGTCCAGGGTCCCTGTGTCTGTTATATCAGCTAGGTGGTGGAAGGTTCATCCACTCCTCCTTTGCCTCTATTGTCTCTGAGGGTGGAGAGTGGGTGTAGCCTCAGTGATATTAGGCGATCTCTGAGAGGCAGATTTAAACCTGCAATAACTTCTGTGTAGTGCTGATTATTTCAGTTGTGTTTGGATGGTAGAGGTTAGTTATTTTTGTGCTTGTCAGGTGGGCTCTTTGCTCTGGCTTCTGGTCTTGGCTTTGTCCCTGGTTTTCCCAACTTGGTTTTGTACTGCACTGTTATTTTTTGGTTCACTAGTGTGTTTGACTTGACTTGGACCAGTGTGCCCAGTCACCAGCCACTGTGCTACTTGCTACCTGGGACGGCCTCTGCCAAAGTCCCCACTTTCCAGGATGGGATTCGGATGAAAAGTGCCTTAAGGGTGCACAGTAGTGTCATGGCTAGCGCAAAGTGTGATACTGTGCTTGCTGGCTTGCTAGTTTGGTCATTCCACCACTATCCTAGCATTACAAATATATCTCTCTGGTTTTCTATATCGTGCCCTCTCCTGGCAACTAGATCTCTCTTTTGTATGCTTGCATGTCTACCTCACTACCTCACCTTGACAAACCACTATACTTTATTGTATGACCTTACTATAGTCCTGTACTAGCACACCATTCAACAAG
Organism: Allobates femoralis; assembly: GCA_033576535.1. Taxonomy (NCBI): domain Eukaryota; kingdom Metazoa; phylum Chordata; class Amphibia; order Anura; family Aromobatidae; genus Allobates; species Allobates femoralis. Next base: position 6,040 of record JARQOC010001153.1, on the reverse strand, counting down.
TGTTACTCACCGCTACTTTTAGCTACCTATGATGCACACTCTATTTGCTGGATCTAAAGTTCTCCACCCTTCTGCCAGGGTGTCTGTCTTTATGTATGTAACCATGAAATGATACATGACCTTTTTTGTACTTCAGTGCTTTGAGTCTTCAAAGAGTACTTGTCACCTCCCTGGTGCTTGGCAAACTTAATGCAGCATGTCTGCTGCATTCAGGGAAGGGGACCCCATGTCTCTAGCCCCACTATAAGCTTTAAAAAAGACTTTAGGCTTCCGGTTCCGGCGCCGACATGTGCAGACGCTGCTAAAGAAGCTCCCGAGCCCTCCTCACAATCCGCGGCAATCCCCAGACCCGGGACGCCTATACATCCGCTATGAGCAGCGGTGGATACAGCACACCGACCACCATGGATCGGTATGTTACAAGAGGAGGGGAGATGGAGGCAAGCGGGGCGGCGCAGGGACCGGAGACAAAGCGCGGGAAGCGCACAATGGCGGCTGACGGCCAGCCGACCCAGTCTGCTCCCGCAGCAGTGGAGAGCAAAGGGGTCACAGTAGTGGAACAGTTATCAAGGGAGCCAGAGAGGGAAGCCTCCCGGAGAGAAACGAAAACGGGGTACAGGGGACCCAGACTCAGGGAGATCCCGGGCTGCAGGGAAGACCAGCTATCATTGTATCTGGGATGCCACAGATAGACTACAAGCTGCTAGCCAAAGAACTGGCAATTCATCTGGCAGACGAATTCAGGCAGACAGTAAAGGATTTGGTGACAGCAGCTACACAAGATTTGCATACTACTATCCAGCACCATGACCAACAACTGCAGGAAGCTGAGAATAGGATTGCTGCAGCAGAGGAAAGAGTGTTAGATCTAGAACAACAGGTGCACGACCTACAGAAACACTCATTCTACACCTTAAATAAACTGGACGATATTGAAAATAGAACCCGCCGCAGCAATCTTAAAATTGTGGGCCTACCTGAATCCATTTCTCCTGGACAACTTGTTGAGATATTTGAGGTGGAACTACCTAAAGAACTAGGTCTCTCCCACAAATGTAGAACTGAACGCACCCACAGAATAGGACCCCCAAAAGACACCCCCAGGGATAATGACACCAATGGCCCAACAAGTGACAGAGACTCTGACAAACCGAGGCATGCCATCGCCAAATATCTCAATCACAGAGATAAAGAGGAGATTCTGCGTGCATACAAGGCCAAAAGACACCCACTCCTGATCCTGGGCCACAGAGTATTTCTTTTCGCGGACTATTCAGTTGAGGTGACCAGGAGGAGAAGAGCCTTCAGTGACGCCTGTACAATATTGTTTAAAAGAAACGTCAGGTTCCAACTTAACTACCCGGCCATCTTGCGATTTAGATCGTTAACAGGTGAAATGGTGTCTTTCACGGACCCTGCTGAGGCCATGAAGTTAATTAAGGAAAAACACACCACGCCAGACGGAAATGGGACAAACCCGGGGAGCCCAAGAGGAGCGAGAGACACCCCGGCTCCGGAAAGGGGCACAGACAGCGGATCTGTTTCATCACGAACATACAGATTGTGATCGGAATCCCTGTCACAACACTCACAAGAGAGGCTGCAGTCTCCTAGACAACGACAACCAACGTCCAGATGGAGCAGGAAAAAAACGGGCCAGCCCGCTTGACTGAAGTGAGACAGAGATATGAAGACACTCCCCCCCTATCCCCCCCCCCCTTCTTTTTTTTTTTTTCCTCTCTTCTCCCCTTCTTCTTAGAATTGCCATCTGAGAGATGAGACCAATGACGGGAGAAGATCTTCCAGTATCTTAATTTTCTATTCACAATGACTCTGCTTCATGGACCATGAGGAAACGAGAGAGAGGTCGCATGTGAATGTACTAGGTTAACAGGGGGGGGTGAGGGGTGGAGGATGGGGAATGTTAAATGCTGTTCTACATGTCTACTTTATATCTATTAGAGGTTTTGCGAAGTCCTTATATTTGATATGTGTGGAGAGGGTATCCTTCTCTCCAATAATGCTGAAAGTTGATAAGTTATAAGTTATAATTTATTGTTTATATTCCTGGGGTCTGGGAGTTTAGTATAGAGCTTCAGACATTAATTTTGGTTATTTAGGCGAGTGAGGAGGGAGGAGCTCCTTGCTTCTGTCTGGAGGAAAAAAGAGAAGTCATCAAGACTGAGGATGGAGTTGGAGAGAATGAGGGGGGGAAAAAAGTTGGGGGGAAGTTTTGAAAACATGGGAGACATAACAGCCTTGCTAAAATCGACATATCTGTTGCCCTTTCATATTGCCATTTACCTAGTAAATTTGATCAACAATATTACTAATTTACACTCAAGATGCATACCATGCATATATTATTTGAAACCACTCCCTTTCAGCAAAGATGGTGAAATGGATTTCGTGGAACGTTAAGGGCCTACGATCACCGGCCAAACGTATGATGGTTCTCCGTCACCTTAAAAGATTGGGTGCTGATGTGGCATTGTTACAGGAGACGCACCTCACTCCAACAGACTTCTTTAGACTTAAAAAATTATGGGTGGGGGAGGTGTACGGCTCAGGAGCTGACGACAAAAAAGCTGGGGTCATAATACTGATCAGTAAAACCCTTGCCCACAAAATAATATCCTCGTCGTCGGACGACAAAGGACGTTTATATCATATGTGTATGCAGATTCAAAATGTAACTTACAGTTTGTATAACATTTATGCCCCAAATACAGCACAAAAATCTTTTTTTCAAAAATTGACCAACCGAATTCTGATAGACCAAGAAACTAACAAAATACTAGGGGGAGACTACAACTGGGTGCTTAATGAGATGGAAGATAGAAAGCGAGAGGACGGGTTAGATGTTCCGGAGGGTGGTGGGAGACTTCCTTCAAGACCAGGTCTGTTGGAAAATCTGCTTTCCAACTGTAATCTGGTTGACACATCGCGCACACTACATCCCCTTGAAAGGGAGTTTACCCACTATTCTCATGCTCATAACACTTGGTCGAGACTGGATATGTTCTTCATCTCGACCCTGTTGTTCCAGAGAGTAATGGAAGCGGAGATAGGAGATTTGGTCATTTCCGACCACAGTCCAATGATACTGGAGACCAAAGATGTCTTCCCTAAGGGAACGGATTACCTATGGAGGTTTCCCGACACTTTGATAAGAGATGAGAATTTTGGTAAACTACTTAAAGAATGGTGGTCTGATTTTCATACAAACAATGCAGATCATGAGTCCACCCCAGGATTATTTTGGGAAACTGCGAAGACAGTCTTGCGGGGACATATCATGGCCCACAGCGCTAAATTGAAAAAGCAAGTAAAAGAAAACTACATTATAACCAGTACGAGGGTAAGAGAGATGTATCTCCAATACAAAAAGACCATGGGGGAGGCAGATAGAGACAATTGGATGTCGGCAAAGAGATTGTTCGATACGTGGGCAGCCAGGAGGGAAGAATTATATCGAAATCATCTAGAAATAGAATTAAATAGGTATGGCGACAAAGCAGGACGCCTTCTGGCGAGACTAGCAAGAGGTAGGAGACCAACTACAGCCATATTAACAATAGCTGATAAGCATGGCAAACTTTGGTCAGACCCAAAAAAAATCTCCCAGCTACTAGGAAAACACTACGCAATGTTGTATAGAGAACGTAACAGCAATAACATAACGGATGTGCCATGGTTGCACTCCATCAATATGCCTAGCCTGACTGAAGAGGAAAAACTTTATTTAAACAGTCCCGTCTCAACTGATGAGATAAAAATGGCGATCAACTCACTAAACCCTGGCAAAGCACCAGGACCAGATGGCTTCATTGGGGCCTTCTTCAAAGTTTTGAGAGATCAAATTTCTCCTGTTTTGACGGAACTGTACAATTCCATATTGAGAGGCTCTCCGATTCCAGAGAGAATGAATATGGCCCACATAAGACTGATTCTAAAGGCTGGCAAACCCCCATCTGACCCATCTAGCTATAGACCTATCTCTCTGATAAACCAAGATCTAAAACTTTTATCCAAAATTTTGGCAGACAGATTGGCCTCGATTCTACCGAGACTTATTCAGCCACATCAATCTGGTTTTATAAAAGGTCGATCGACAACTACCAACATTAGAAAAGCAATGTTACTCATTGATGTAACAAGACATAGTGAGGTGTATGGGGGGGGGGGATCCAGCTATGATCACCCTGGATGCGGAGAAAGCATTTGACAATGTGAGGTGGTCATGGCTGGATTGGGTCTTAGACACCATAGGCTTAGAGGGACCCTTTTGCCAATTTTTAAAATCCTTATACAGCAACCCGAAGGCATGTGTGAGCATTCCGGGATTCCTGTCTGATACATTCACACTGGAGAAAGGAACTCGCCAGGGCTGCCCACTATCACCTCTTCTCTTCAACTTAGCGATAGAGCCACTGGCGTTATATTTATCCGCCCAAAATACCCATGAAGGTCTTAAAGTAGGAGATAAGGAAATCAAGTTGTCCCTTTTTGCCGACGATATTATTCTATTTATGCAACACCCCAAAGAGATCTAAAAACAATCCTAGACACCATAGAAAAAATTGGATCACTTTCAGGCTTCATATTAAATAGAGACAAATGTGAAATACTCTTCCTCAAAAATGGGAAACACAATTGCCCCATACACTCACTTTGTGATATACCTGTTGCCAAAAATAATTTGAAATACCTAGGAATTCAACTAGCCAGAACTCCTGACCTGATATACAAATTGAATTTTCTTCCAATAATAGAAAAAATAGAAAAAGAATTAGAATGTTGGAAAAACCTTCCCCTGTCGCTGCTGGGCCGCTCTCACCTAATCAAAATGATTAGCTTCGCAAGACTGCTCTATCCGCTCCAGACAATTCCTATGCTGCTAAAACATGTAGATATTAGACGATTGAATACCGCATTTTCCAAATTCCTGTGGAGGGGCAAAAGAGCCAGAATTAAATTAACCACCCTAATGCAGGCAAGAGAAGAGGGAGGCCTGAGAGTCCCAGATATTAGGGGTTATAATTTGGCATGCATTATGCGAAACGTTCTAGATTGGATCAATACCACCTCCAGGTTCTCTGATGTGAACCTTGAGGGAGAGTTCTCAAAGCCTTGGGATCTGTCGGCTCTGCTACATTCACCACTGAAATCACTGCCTCCAAGAATCAAGTGCACATCTATATGTAGAGACACGGTGATGACTTGGAAAGCGGTGAGGAAAAAAATGAATCTGTCATGGCAGATATCTAAAATTTTGAATCCCTGGGCCGCTCCATCCTTCCCACAAGGGGCTGAAAACCTGCTGTTTCGTACTTGGAGGGAAAAAGGTGTAAAAACTTTGGGTGACCTTATGCATATGGGAGAGAAGAGATGGCTGACGGGTCCAGAAATACTAACCAAATTTGATCTCCCGAGTTCCCATTGGTTGCCTTGCTTACAAATTCAGCAACATCTCCTGTCCCGTTTGCGTAATGTTAAATCGGAAATAGAAGGAAGCGAGTGGGGAGCACTGGTGGGGATCAATCTCAATGACATATCTATATCCACCCTATATAATAAACTACAACATATTCTCAAACCCTCGTTGACCCATAAACTATTTTCCATATGGAAGAAACACTTCACTGATCCAGATCTAATTCAAAATATACTAAAAGGATGGGACTTAGTTAGGATACATATCATCAATGAGAAATGGAGAGATACTCAATACAGACTGATACATGGTACTATAAAGGGTTTCAATATCCCACCTTCTCCGACCAGTAGAGAAAGATGGGTAAAGTGCCCTAAATGCAAAGCCCCATGACTGATCTTGAACATGGGATGTGGTCTTGCCCAGATTCACAGAAATATTGGAATGGGGTGAGATCCCTTGCCATGGGACTATTCCCCGGTGAACGTAGAGATGATCCGATGTTATGGCTATTCCATTATTCAGATGCTACCACAATAGGTGGGCAGATACATGTCCTATTTCACACGATATCTCTAGTGGCCAAGAGGCAACTCTTGTTAT
>JARQOC010001152.1:32500-48240 GCA_033576535.1 Allobates femoralis | reverse complement strand
CAAGGAGGCCTATAAGCATACCCATCAGGCTATAGGTGAGGCATTCAGGTTTCGAATGCTACCATATCCAACCCCACCAGCTCAGCCATGGGCAGAGGACTGGAGTGGATATACCACCGCCACAAGAAACTGCAACTAAAGGAGCTGTGTCAGTTTCGACAGATTGAATTCAGGGACAATGATACAAAGTCGGATTTGATCCAGAGATTGGTTCATTGGCATGCACAGAATCATCCGGAGGATTATGAGAACCCCGACGAGAGTGACCCAGAGGATGTAAACTGTGTGCCACATCAGGGATCCAGTGACAATCCAAAAACAAACCGGTCCCAAGCAGCTCGACTCAAGGATATGTTGGCTGCTTTGGGGCTCAAAGCATCAAGATAGGAGAGAGGGCTCATGTTCTGGAATTTGATTTGAAAATTTCAGTTAAATTACAGCCAGCGCCAGCCGCTCAAATAGGATTATTCCACTTCCCAGCAGAAGCCCCACCAGGACAATGGTATACAAACAGGGCCTGTGACTTGCCCAATCCACGGCGCTGTTAAACTTGTGGACGCGTTAGACATATGGTTAAATATTGTCTCCAAAGCTGGGGCCCCATGCCTGGAGCCCATCTGCAAGCACAGCCAATCCAGGTCAGTGATGGACAAGCCCCAGAACTATGAGAAGTTGAGTCTGTCAACACCCTGGTAAACCCAGCTATTGTTTCCCCAGACCATTTACCATGTTTCCAATTATCCATCTCCCTGGCTGAGGGTCAGTGCTCGGACATCCCTCTGGCATGTGTGCATCTCTATTGGGCGACTGACCAGGGAGAGAGCGAGGTGGAACTTGAGGACAGCATTCCCACACACATTATTGTGAAGACTGAGCAGGGAAAGGGCAAGTTGGAGCTTATGGACAGCCCCCACCCCCACCTATTATGTTGGAGCCTGAGCTAGGAGAGAGTGAAATGGAGTTTATAGACAGCGTCCCTACCCCTGTTGTTTTGAGGACTAACCAGGAAGAAGTCAATGTGGGGTTTGCAAACAGCATCCCTGCACCTGTTATTTTGGGGACTGACCAAGGATGGGTCGATGTGGGGCTCGTGGACATCCTCCTCACACCTGTTATTTCAGGGGCTACCCTGGAGGAAGTCGAAGTGGGGCTCATGGATGGCCACCTCACATCGGTTATTTTGCAAACTAATGTAGGAGAAGGACTATCCAACCAGTTTGTCACAGCCTTCATCCACATCCAAGAAGCCAAGCAACACCCTGATGTGGATCTTGCTGCCACTCCTTCTGAGGATAACCCACGTTCCCAGCCCCCACCATTCTCCTCTGAGTGAGTAAAGCTAACCAGACTGTGGCCAATGACTGAGGGGAATTGATGGCAAGAAGTTTATGGAAGCCCAATTCATAGTGCTTGTCCGCAGCATGTCTTTCCATCCTGGGGGAGGTGATCTGGGAGAGGTGTATAGATGTAAGCTTCGATTGATGACCTCGCCACTAAAAAGGACAATGTCACCAAAGGTACCATCACACGCGGCAATATTGCTAGCAATTTCACTGGCAATTTGCTGGTTGCAGTGAAATCATGGACACATTGTTCCATTTGTACACAGCAAGAAAATAGAACAATGTGTCCATGATTTCACTACAACCAGCAAATTGCCAGTGAAATTGCTAGCAATATTGCCGCGTGTGATGGTACCTTAAGAATGACTTATGACATCTGGCTGCCCCGTCTGGCTGAATAAGAAGGGGAGAAATGTGATGACATTGACTATTTCAATGTATATCATGAGTTAAGTTTGTTATATTAGACAGAAATGTTGGTATTTTGTTGGTTAACTTATGAAAAGCCACTCATTGTTTCTACCAGACTCTTAGGAGTCTTCCAGGGTTGAATGTTTGTGTAATCTCACCCCTTTGTCAAAAAAGGTCAGAGACTCAAAGACAATTAGGTATGGGAGCCTTCTATTGTCCAAAGGATGTGTATTGATAAATCAATGTAAATCCCACTTACTCCTCTCCATCTTGACCACCTCATCCCCTCTGTCAGAGACTCATGACTCATAGGGATATTATGTATGCCACTTTAAAATCTAGCCAATGAGAACACAGTCTTATTCCACCAATCTTGAAGTCCCCAATGTCTTGAATTGAGTGCTCAATGGTATATATGTAGGTATGTTCATTGACCAGGAGTTCATCTGCTTTGTGGCTTCACTCTAGGGACTTCGGCAGCGACTGAAGGTTCACATCATGTTCACACAATATATGGCGCCAGTCTAGGATCTGTGGATCCAGTTGGCAGGTTGTAACCCGAGGTCTAGGCTCTTCAGGGATCTCTTGACTAAGGGGATCAGACCCTGGATTATATTATTGCACAGACCTCAGCCTAGGGACCTCGCCCCACTAGAGAAGCACCAGAGACTATTAAGGAAGAGATCCAGGTTGGAACATTTGAATCACCTGGCTAAAGCAGAACCTTATATAGAAAAAAAACTCACCAAATTTTGGCCTCTTATAAATATCATTGAATTTAGCAGGATACTACCAGCCACCTCAGAAGCAACCCATATCTGTCAACACCGATGCACCATCCCCTACAACCTTGACACGGGGGCGGTTGTGGCACCAGCGACCAGCCGTGCCACAAGGAGGAGACAGGTGGTATCACTGGACATGAGATCACTACAGAGCGGCAGCCACTCCAAGACTGAGGCATAAAGTCAGAAAGCAGCCTATTAATGACGCCCAGCTGTTAGACAAGGCGGGCTGCTCTGCAACAAAATATGCAACACAAGTGACTGACGCCCCCTAGAGGACACAGCTGTAGACTGCAGATGGATAAAAAAATGCAATATAACTCTATAGATGAAAGTGAGGAGTTAGTTTGATATTTTGGACCAAAATAGCGTAAGCTCGTAGCCCCCGATCTCATGTCCAGTGGCTGAGGTGGCTGGTAGTATCCTGCTAAATGCAATGATATTTATAAGAGGCCAAAATTTGGTGAGTTTTTTTTCTATATATTTATTCTATGTACCAATTTGGTGATTTTTGTCTAAAGCAAAACCTTGTAATTCCTGGTGAGCCAGTGGAAGGGAGAGAAACTGTTGCTTGTTACATTTTATGTTTTGCTTGGTTATGTGTTATATGCTGTTAACTCTTGGGATCCAATAAAGTGTTACTATTGTCATTCCCTCACCCTATGTTGTCTGAGTAGTGGTTCTCCCATGGGTAAGGAGTTCCGGCGTTTAGTTGGGATGAGCCCTGGTCCATGAGATATTTCTATAGGCGGCCGGGCCAACGGACAAGAGCACCCACTGACCCCCATGTCTCCACACATCAGTTTAACCTAGGGGCCGGTTAGAAGACCATAACCGGCTGCCAGGATCACATGGTGTCTTCATACTCTGCATGGTCTCAGTGTAGTCGTTTTGGGTGTGACTAAAACTGGAATATATTCTGAAGGAGTTCTGCCTAGGATTCTAGAATTTGGCTGGAATAGCAGAGACTATTTAAAGAAGATATCCAGGTATACGGTCACCTGGCTATAGACTTTGCTGTGCTTGGTTAGCTTGCTAAGCCTGCTGCTATCCATTTTCGGTGGGGGCCTGCCAAAAGTGGGTTGCTGCTGGATTGGAGTAGTTGGCCATGGAAGCCCTGAAGACATGAATATACTAATCCATGGTGAGCCAGTTGAAGGGTGAGACTCTGTTGCCTGTTACATTGTGTATTGTGCTTGGTTATGTGTTATATGCCTTTCACTGTTTGGGACCCAAAAAAGTCTTACCATTGTGTGGTTCCCTCACCCTGTGTTGTCTGAGTAGTGTTCAGCCCGTGGTTAAGGAGTTTGTGTGTTCAGTTGGGATGAGCCCTGGTCCATGCAGTCTATCTAAATGCAGACGAGATCACCCACTGACCACCGCGTCTCCACATCTGCTTTAAATACTTTCAACCATTTTAAAAAATGGTAACATCTTTGAAATCCTATATTGTGAAACAGTAAGTTTCTGTGAATATTTAGAGCATATTATTATTATTATTATTATAACCTCGTTAGAATTTACAAGTGGGAAATAATTGATATCTAACAATTTATTACAAAAATAATGCAATTAGAAATAATAACTATTGTGCAGTAATCTCTGGTGTAAGATGTTTTTGTCCTTAGAAAAGAAACTATAAAAGGCCACAGAGTAAAACCTGAAAACACCAAACACCAAACAGGCGGCATCACGGCGTCACTGGATCACATAATCACAGTGTCACTGGATCACATAATCACAGGATCACAGCATCACAGTGTCACTGGATCACATAATCACAGGATCACAGGATAACAGCATCAAGGTATCTCAGCACTATACTATAACAGCATCACAGCAACACAGGATCACAGTATCACTAGATCACAATATTATTCACTCACTATGTTTATCTGCACCACAAAGAGTAATTGTTACGGATAAATAGAAAATTGCAGTTTTTCTTTTTCCCTATTTTTAGTTATTTTTTATTTTACAATGTTTGTTCATTTTGAACATTTTAATGTTTCCTTTCTTAATCTTTCATTACTTTGATGTAATGATTCGGCTGGATATCTTTTTTCCTTTACAATATTGTTGTTGCCAAATTGAATAACTTTCCCTTTGCTTTTTAGAATTTCCTCTATTCTCCTTACGATCAATATTTCATAAATCTCTATATTGACATAAAGTAATTTGAAAACACAAATGATTTCACTTTTTACTTTTTTCCACTTGATCTTCATATAAATGACATATAAATTTCAAAGATAAAATACCTTGAAAAAATGCAATAACCAAGTGAATTTAGGTAATGTCATAACCAAAGAAACATACTATTTCACTTGGAAGCTCCCTATTGGCTCCATTCTGTGAAATCTCCGGAATCTGTGACTGTTCTCCTCCTTTGTGAAGATCTTGTTGATTCCTGTTTTCGGCTTGGACCCCGCTTGCAGTTATAAGGTCCTTCTCCCCATTTTCAGCCTTTCCTCAGTGAACCTACGGCTTTGCTTATAATCATCGTCAACGTGCCAAAATCCACTTCAATCTTCCAACAATTTCATTTTATTTTCGAGCAGATTTCATCACATTTTCATTTCATTTTCTTCCGGCACAATGAAGAATTTAAAGATGATTCTTAATACAGTGAACGTTCCAGGTAATTATGTAGAAATACAGTTTTAAAATTGAAAATTGTGGCCTGAATTGTATTCAGCTCCTGTAGTCTGATGTCACTAAATAAAATCCTCAATGACCAATTACCTCCAGATGTCACATAAATAGTCAACTGTGTGGTTCCTTCTCAGTATAACTAGAGCTGATCTGTTAAGACCTTAAAGGATTGTTTGTGAACTCTATGGATCTAATATCATCATGAAAACCAGATAAAAAAAGACAGGTCAAGGATAAAGTGGTGAAGAAAATTAAATCAGGGTTAGGTTATAAAAAAAAGTACCCCAAGTTATGAACACATGACGGAGCACTGTTCAATCCATCATCCAAAAATAGAAGGCGCATGGCACAACTGCAAACCTACCAAGACGTGAGATCTCTTTCTTGTAGAGTGTAAGATCTTATAATCTGTGGGATCCTCTCTCTCCCTCCTGTCAAATGTAAGCACTTATTATAAGTGGGATCCTCTTTCTTTCCTGTAGAGTGTACACTCTTATGGTCAGTAGGATCCTCTCTCCTTCCTGTAGAGAGCAAGCTTTTATGGTCAAAAGGATCCTTGCTTTTGCCTGTAGAGTATAAGCTGGTATGGTCAGTGGGGTCCTCTCTATCTACTCCAGAGTATATGCAGAAGAAACAAAAATTATCGGCTATTGGAGCGCTAGGATGAACTCCAAACAAGCGGTTAGGACCTGCGTTATCCACGGCAACCTTTCATACGATCACAGGACCTGTGGTGACGTGTGTCCGGCACACGGTCACATGACGCGGAAGTCCAGATCAGCAACGCCGAAGGGCCGCAGAAACTTCACACGGAGGACACAGCTGCCCGGGGCACCGCACCCCAAAAGGCACCAGCACCTTAAGGAGTCTTTACTCAGGGTTGTGCGGGGGCGCACAACCACTACAGGTGATTGGCTTATTGGCCTCCCATACTATTAGTAGCTCCAGGAGATTTGTTCACAGGAGCGCTCTCTATTCTCTTTACTCCAGAGTGTAAGCTCTTATGGTCAGCAGGGACCTCTGTATCTTGTAGAATGTAAGCTACTGTTATCAGCAGGGTCCTCTCTCTCTGGCTCTTCTGTAGAGTGTAAGCTCTTATGGTCAGCGAGGTCCTCTCTCACCTGTAGAGTATAAGCTCTTATAGCCAGCAAGGTCCTTTCTCTCTCGTGTTGAGTGTAAGCTCTTATGGTCAGTGGGGTCCTCTCTCTCCTGTAGAATGTAAGCTCTTATGGTCAGTGGAGTCCTCTCTCTTCTGTAGAGTGTAAGCTCTTATGGTCAGTGGGGTCCTCTCTCACCTGTAGAGTATAAACTCTTATAGCCATAAAGGTCCTTTCTCTCTCGTGTTGAGTGTAAGCTCTTATGGTCAGCGAGGTCCTCTCTCTCCTGTAGTGTGTAAACTCTTATAGTCAGCGGGGTCCTCTCCCTCTCCTGTAGTGTGTAAACTCTTATAGTCAGCGGGGGTCCTCTCTCTCCTGTTGAGTGTAAGCTCTTATGGTCAGCAAGGTTCTCTCTCTCCTATAGAACAAAACATTTTATGGAGTTGGATCCGAGGATGGACGAAGTAGGGTGCAAGTAAAATTCAGACCCTCGTCACCAGACATTAACCCCAGAGGCAGCTGCTGATGATGATAATGAGACTCAGATACCTGAGTAACACCCGCACTATACTGTGCATTCAGGGCAGGAAGTGGAGGAGAGTGACTCTCATGGCAAGGAGTGGGACAAGAGAGATAGATGATGATGAGGTTCTAGATCCCACTTGGAATCAATCCAGAGTCATGCAGCTGAGTAGCTCAGCAGAGGAGGTGGAAGAGGAGGAAGACGAGGAGGTTAGGTTGCGTCTTCCAGCACAGAAACTGATTGCTGCAATCACAACAGGCACTGCATCCTCAGCCACAGCTCTGGCTCTGGACAGCAGCAGTCGCGGATCTGCAGTTGTCTGAGGAGGCAAGGGTTGCCTAGTCTAGGCCTTTTTAGACACCACAAAGGATTACCCAAGTCTCGTTATTTCCAAAGGTTGTAAAAAATATTCAGTAGAGGCAAAAAAAACAATTTGATTAAATTATAAACCGACACTTGGTCCAACAATATGTGTTGCTCTGACAAATTTACTATGCTAAAACTGTGCCTTGTGAGCCTCACTGAACTCCATCCACCACATCAAGAGCATCTGCTGCTTCTTCCTCCTCCGTCACCATGTCAAGTGTTGTCCCACAGGTCTCTGACCGCAGAACCTACACTTGTTTACCCGCTACAATCAAGGTGAGTGATAGCCCATCAGCTGTTACAGAAGTAGACATGGCTGCAGGTTTTGATCAATCTCAGACACTGAGCACACCAGCACCAGTTGTTTGTCGACCCCCCAATATAACATCTCCTCACAGTGCAGCAAATTGTCGGGTACACCTTTCTCCAACCTCTCTCATCACAGCAGCCAGGCCTCAGTCCCACAGTTGTGGTCACATAAGATTATTTCGTCCTACAAATCCCAAATCAAAGAGATTGAACTTCACCATTTTCAATATATTGGCCACGCCTGGTGGATATAGATGGTTTCCGAAAGCCCCCCACAATCTCTTGCCATGTCGCAATTATTTGACTAAGAAAGCTGTGCTTGCACTACACCTGCATGTCGTAGACTACATATCCCATTCCTTGAGAAACTCTGTGTGTGACAGGGTGCATATCATCACTGACACTTGGACGGACAAACATAGCCAGGAGTGTTACATCTCGCTGACAGGCACTGGGTGACTCTGGTGGCTTCAGGACCAGGTGGGGAAAGGGCTGATCCCCAATTCTTGAAATCCCCAAAACGTTTGGGACAAACCTCTGTATCTACCGCTTCTTTTACTCCTTCTGCCTCCACCACCTGTTCTAGGGCCTCCAGTTGCATCCTCAACCTCTCACTTAATGTTCCAACAGTCCACACAGAGTCCACCATACCTCCATACTGCGCTGCCAGGGCTCTCCGCCATCAGGCAGTGCTGAAATTAAAATGCCTTCGAGTGCAGGCCGAGTTTGACCAATGGATGTCTCCACTAAATCTGGAGCAAAGGAAGGCCGTGTGCAATAATAGAGCAAACCTGGTGGTGTCTCTACGCAGCAGCAGATGTAGACACATACCTTGCATAGCACATGTCCTCAACCTCATTGAACAGCAATTCCTATGCCAATTTCCTGCTCCAGTATTATAAGGCACAGTCACTGTTTGCTCACTTCCACCATTCGCACCCCAGGGCTCATTGACTAGCATCACTACAGAGGTCTTTCAGACAACCGGTTAACCGTTTCATATGTGATGTGTTGACACAGTAGAAATCCACTCTGTACATGTGGCAGCTACTGTGGCAGTATGTTGACGCGTAGAGTGACTGAAAGTGAGTCAAATGTGGTGCAAATTATGCTTGCAGAGTGGGCACAGATCAAGGACCTCTGCATCCTTCTGCACAGTTTTTGAAATGGCTACTAAGATGGTTAGCAATGATGATGCCTTCATCAGCATCACTATTCTGGTCATCTACATGCTGGAGAAAAGTTTGAAAAGTCTGCAGGATAAGTTGGTCATCCCAGAAGAACAGGAGGAGGAAACAGAGGCAGTTGTGAAAGGAATAGCTTGGAGCAGTTGCCTGAGGGTTGAGGACCACCTCCCCACTGGGACTATACAGGTCACTAACCCACCTGAATCCTTTTTGTTGCAATCCTTCTAATAGTAGTCCATGAAGCTGATTCTCGTGCCACCTGAGTGTGGAGAAGCATAAAATGGACTGGAGAGGTTTCATGAGGTTTGAGGACCCCTTGTCCACTAGGTGTATACAAGTCATTGACCCACCTGAATCCTTCTTCTTTTAGTAGTCCATTGGAAGATACAAAGAGGGGAGCGCACATAGAGCGGTAAAAGAGGGACACCAAGGATTTACCTATAGAGATCCACTCACCTTGGGAGGTTGTGAGGGTCACAACCACCTGAACACACTTGGCTGCTGCAGAACCCGTGAAGGATGCAAAGGAAAAAATATGGATGA
This sequence comes from Allobates femoralis, assembly GCA_033576535.1. NCBI lineage: Eukaryota > Metazoa > Chordata > Amphibia > Anura > Aromobatidae > Allobates > Allobates femoralis. The sequence goes on along the minus strand of JARQOC010001152.1, from coordinate 39,021 downwards.
TCGGGAGTTTTTCCGTGCTGACCACAGGAGACCAGATAATGAAGAGTCCTTTTATTCACACACCACACACTGCACACAGTTTGCCTACGTGTTTTGTAGCCTGCAGGCTACTTCATCTTAATCTTATACCCTGATGATGTGGTGTGTGAATAAAAGGATTCTTCATTATCCAGTCTCCTGTGGTCAGTGCGGAAAAACTCCCGATCATCCATATTTTTTCCATTAGTAATCCATGAAAGTTAATCTTGTGCCATCTGAGTGTGGCGGAGCATAACATTTATTGGAGCTTTTGCATGATGTACCCAGCCCAACAGTCCTACACCTGTCACCCATCTCCCTGTTCCTGATGCTAGATAAGGGCTTGTTTCAGACTCTGTGCCATGCATTCAGGCTGTGCCTTAAACAATTTTTATTTTGGGTCAATTGATCCCACCTTTATAGTGTCTGGCCCTAATTTTTTGAAACGTGGAGACTCTTCTTGTTATGTCTTTGTGTATTTTGTGAATTTAGCAGCGCTCTCTGAGCACTAGGCCTACACCTGTCCTTCATTTCCATGTTCCTGATCAATGTTAATGCTTGAAATGCTGGGCCAGGCCTTGTCCTGGGCATCCATAATGCATCATGCTAAAAATATTATCTCTGGGGATACACTTTTCCTGGTGTCTGCCCCTTCCTTGGCAGCTTTTGGGGCCCCGTGAAGATGCTTTCTATGCCTTTGGTTTTACCTTAGATTGAATCCAATGGGGTTTGGAAGTTCGGCAAACTAATTAGCAAATCACTTGATGTTTGGCGAACTGAACCGATCCTGAACTTCAAACGTTTCTCTCATCTCATGACACAATCCACATTTACAAACTGATAATGTTAATACCCATAAATCATATATTAATATGATTAATATTTTATTGACCATAAGATTACATATAATACTACTATTAATTATACAATATTATACATACAAATATGTAATTATTACTGAATATTATTCACATATGTACATATTTTGATTCTCAATTAATCACACTTTTCTAATATCAATGCTCCTTTTCTCCTTTTCTAATATATTTTGAATAATTTTTTTTTGGGATAGAATGTGAATTCTGACATGGAACTTGGAAACGAAACGTTCATTAAAGACTTTATCCTGATTGGATTCTCACAGAACTTGCAGATTTGTATTTTACTTTTTTTATTGTTTTTTATCTTTTACATATTGACCATTTTGGAAAATCAGTTTTTAATCTTCACCGTCATCGTCAGCCCAAACCTGCACACTCCGATGTATTATTTCCTCGGTAATCTGTCGTTCCTTGACTTGTGTTTCTCCTCCAGCACGGTCCCGAAATTACTCATTGATGTTTTGTCCCAGACCAGGAGGATTTCAGTTGTTGGCTGCTTGGTTCAGATGAACACAGTCCTAATTCTAGGGGGGATCGAGTGTATATTACTGGCGGTGATGGCCTACGACCGGTATGTCGCCATATGCCTCCCTTTATATTACACCACCATTATGAGCTGGACGGTCTGTAGGAACATCACCGTCATTACATGGTTGGCCAGTTTCGTGTTTTCAGCCGGTCCGACTTTATTAAAGCCTTTTGTGTTCTGTAGACAGAACCAACTGAATCACTTTTTCTGTGAAGTGTTGGCAATTCTAGACTTAGCGTGCGGAGACATCTCTTTCTATAAGCTGACTATTGTTGTCGTTGGCTTTTTCACATTATTATCACCTCCTGCATTTATTATGGTCTCCTATATTTGTATCATTCATTCTATAATGAAAATTAACTCCTCTCGCGGGAGGTCTAAAGCCTTCTCCACCTGCGCGTCCCACCTCACCGTGGTGCTGATGTTCTTTGGGACAAGTATGGCCATGTACATGGGACAGGCAACTTTTTCGGCATCTCTGAAATACATTTCTCTGAATTATATGGTTTTTACACCTATGTTAAATCCTTTGATCTACAGCTTAAGAAATAACGAAGTGAAGGAAGCATTTCAGAAAATAATAACCAAATACTCACTGGTAACAAGAGATGAGCGAGTACTCTGAAATCCAAATTCTCCAGATTTGTCACATAGATGATCCTGCAAAGCCTCCAGACTAACCTACACTGTTGTGCTGTCATACACTATTTATACAGTTTATTCAGTGCTTATGGATTTCTCCCTTTCTCTAAAACGGAACTGTGACATCCTCTCACTGCCCAAATTCATTATAAAGTAGATGCTGCATTCCCTGACTTGGCTTTTTTACAGGTCGTCAGCTCAATCTCGAGCCATGGTGACTTGATGGATGTGTGAGGATTTATCTTACAATAGTCCCCATTAATTGGCTGTGCTAAACCATGGGATGTGTTAGGTTCCCTGGCACTGCTTCCCAGATCACCTCTACTGGGTCTGCATCCTCTGCTCCTCTACCGATTGGGCATCCCCCGTCCAGGCGTGCTGTGTCTCGGAGTCATCGCCGGGTCCCCTTCCTGTCTGCTGACCACCGGGCTCACACATTAGCACACTGCAATGGTCGGAGTCATGAATCTAATCAGCGGTGCACTAGGTGCGTCAGAGCTCCTCCCCTGTGAATCTAGGGGCCGGCATGGCTTAACCTGACACTCCCCTTGACCAATAGCTGTCTATCCTCCGGTATATCAGGCCACCTCCACTGCTGGGAGGTGCCTGATTATTGTGGTAGTATGCTTTTGCTTCTCTGACTGGTAGTCAGGCCCACCTTGTGCTCTCCTCTTTTAGATCCCACTCCAGCTCTCCTGACCTTGAGCTCTGGTGCCTCCTTTCCTGTTTGGCCTTACCGTAGCATAGGCTAACCCTATGAGCCGCCCCCCTGGTACTAGTAGCTGTGGTATTTAGACCCCCTGGGCTTGCCCCTGACAATCCCTGTATAGGGGTTGGCTAAAACATGATTTTCATCCAGGACAATGCTCCATCACATGCATCCAAGTACACAGCGTGGCTGGCCAGTAAAGGTCTAAAAGAAGAAAAAATAATGACATGGCCCCCTTGTTCACCTGATCTGACCTCCATAGAGAACCTGTGGTCCCTCCTAAAATGTGAGATCTACAGGGAGGGAAAACAGTACACCTCTGGGGACAGTGTCTGGGAGGGAAAACAGTACACCTCTGGGAACAGTGTCTGGGAGGCTGTGGTGGCTGCTGCACGCAATGTGGATCGTAAACAGATCAAACAACTGATACAATCTATGGATGGAGGCTGCTGAGTGTCATCAGAAAGAAAGGGGGCGATATTGGGCACTCATTTTTTGGGGTTTTGTTTGTGCATGTCAGAAATGTTTATTTCTACATTTTGTGCAGTTATGTTAGTTTACCTGGAGAAAATAAACAAGTGAGATGGGAATATATTTGGTTTTTATTAAGTTGATAATAATTCTGCACAGTAATAGTTACCTGCACACACAGATCTCCTCCTAAGAGCCAAATCTAAAAAAAAACCTCCAACTTCCAACAATATTAAGCTTTGATATTTGAGTCTTTTGGGTGATTGAGAATAGTTGTTGATCAATAATACAAATAATCCTCTAAAATACAACTTGCCTAATAATTCTGCACACAGTGTAGACTGTCGAGTTTCACATGAAAGTTCTCTTTTTCTGGCCATTTTGAGAGTTTCATAGAACAAACATATAATATTCCAGATTCTCAACTAGCTCAAAAGAAAGTCAATTTTATAACTTCTCTAATCAGCCAAACTGTTTTAGCTGTGCTCACATACAGTACTTGTGCAAGGGTTTTCTAGGGTTTTCTAAACATCCATTAGCCTTCTCACACAGTATGCAAACACAATGTGCCATTAAAACACTGGAGTGGTGGTTGTTGGAAATAGGCCTCTATACACCTATGTACTGTAGAACTGCATTAAAAACCAGATGTTTGCAGCTAGAATAGTCATTTACCACAATCACAATGTATAGAGCAGGGGTCTCAAACATGCGGCCCCTGGGGCTTCTCTGTGCGGCCCGCGGAACTGTGGTTAAACATTTCGGCGGTACAGTGCAGAAGGAAGCGGCGCTTCCCGCTGTGTTATATCTTCCGGCCGCGGCACTGACAAGGCTCTGCTTCTCAGTAACATCAATGAAAGCTGCCAGCCAATGAGAGGCCCACAGGTGATGTCATATGCTGACGGCAGCTGCGGGCCTCTCATTGGCTGGCAGCTTTCAATGATGTTACTGAGAGGCAGAGCCTTGTCAGTGCTGCTGCCAGAAGATATAACTTAGCGGGAAGCGCCGCTTCCTTCGGCACTGTACCGCTAGTTGTGAAAGGTTAGAAAAGAGTGTGAGAGTTTTTGTGAGTTTGTGAGTTTATGTGAGAGTGAGTGTGAGAGAATGTGAGTGAGTGTGTGAGAATGTGAGTGAGTGTGAGAGAATGTGAGTGAGTGTGTGAGAATGTGAGTGAGTATGTGAGAATGTGAGTGAGTGAGTGAGTGTGTGTGTGTGACAGAAGGTATGTGAGTGTGTTTGTGAATGTATACGTGTGTGTGGGAGTGATTGTGTGTATGTGGGAATGTGTGTGTGAGAGTGAGTGTGTGAATGTGAGTAAGTGTGAGTGTGTGTGACAGAATGTATGTGAGAGTGTGTTTGTGAGTGAGTGTGAGTGTGTATGTATGTGAGAGTGAGTGTGAGAGTGTGTATGTGAGAATGTAAGTATGTGAGAGAAAGTGTGTTAATGTGAGTGTTAGTGTGTGAGAGAATGTGTGTATGTGAGGGTGTTTGTGTGAGTGTGTTTGTGTAAGTGAGTGTGTGTATGTGAGAGTGTGTGTGTGAGTGTGTTTGTGTAAGTGAGTGTGTGTGTATGTGAGAATGTGAGTATGTGAAAGTGTTTGTGTGTGAGAATGTTTGTGTGAGAGAGAAAGTGAGTGTGTTAATGTGAGTGTTAGTGTGTGAGAGAATGTGTGTATGTGAGGGTGTTTGTGTGTGTGAGTGTGTGTATGTGAGAGTGTGTGTGTGAGTGTGTTTGTGTAAGTGAGTGTGTGTGTAAGTGAGTGTGTGTGTATGTGAAAGTGTTTGTGTGTGTGAGAATGTGAGTGTGTGAGAGAAAGTGAGTGTGTTAATGTGAGTGTTAGTGTGTGAGAGAATGTGTGTATGTGAGGGTGTTTGTGTGTGTGAGTGTGTGTATGTGAGAGTGTGTGTGTGAGTGTGTTTGTGTAAGTGAGTGTGTGTGTATGTGAAAGTGTTTGTGTGTGTGAGAATGCGAGTGTGTGAGGCTATGTTCAGACTGTGCACAATTCCAGCGCGTATAATGTTGGGCACAGGAGGAGGAACAGGGTGGGATGTCACACGGGGGAGGAAGAATCCTGTGTTCCTCCCCCTGTGTGACATGTGTGACATGTTACTTTCACTTAGCAGTGTATGTGCGGCAGCTTCTGGCTCCTGTAGATTCGCTGCTAAGCAAAATAAAAAGTAAAGAGCAGAAAATAAAATAAAAAACTCCTCATACTCACCTCTGTAGACACGTCCGATCAGCAGCAGCACCTCCCGGTAATCAGCTGATGCTGTCTCCTCAAAGCATCAGATGATCGTTTAAACCGGTCGGCGGGATAAAGCCGGCTTTTTACCCCCAGACTTAACGATCAGCAGATGCTGTGAGGAGACAGCATCAGCTGATTACTGGGAGTTGCTGCAGCTGTCAGACATGTCTGCAGAGGTGAGTATGTTTTCTTTCTTTACTGATGACGCCTCAGCTGATTGTTTACCTACAAACAATCAGCTGATCTGTCATCTGATTCAGGTCCTTGAACCTGATATTGATCATCTGATCAGTTTGCCGACCAGCAAACCGATCAGATGATATTGGATCCGGATTGGACGTCGCGAGACCCTCGACCCTGGACTACGTCGGATGGGGGGTTCTTTTCTTTAATAAAGATGGAGTCCCTAATTTTGTTCTGTTTTATTTCTAACTAGCTGTGAGCCCGATGCAAATGCATCGGGATTCTAGAACGTGCCTTAATTTGATTATAGTAGTTATAGCTGTTAGGCTGATGGAAATGCATCGGGTATCTAAAATATGTTTATTGTTTTTTTAAAGATTTTTAAATAATAATCGCATTATCAATAGCAATAATATAAGCCATACTATTATTATTAGCATTAATAGCAGTATTAATAGCATTATTAGCAGTATTATGAGCATTAATAACAGTATTAATAGCATTAATAGCATTATTATTAGCATTAATAGCATTATTAATAGCATTATTAGCATTAATAATACCATTAATAGGATAAATATTAGCATTAATAGCATTAATAGCATAATTAATAGCATTAATAGCATTATTAATAGCATTAAGAGCATTATTATTAGCATTAATAGCATTAATAATAGCATTATTAGCATTAATAATAGCATTAATAACATTATTAATAGCATTAATAGCATTATTCTTAGCATTAATAGCATTAATAGCATTATTATTAGCATTAATAGCATTAATAATACTATTAATAGAATAAATATTAGCATTAATAGCATTAACAGCATAAATAATAG
>JARQOC010001152.1:0-30000 GCA_033576535.1 Allobates femoralis | reverse complement strand
TCTATGGGCAGTGAGCCCGATTTCGGATTGGACGCCGACCAATCAGAATTCGAGCTCAATGAGGGGCTCTTCTGATTGGCTGAGGGCAGTAGACAGCGACCAATCAGAAGAGCCGCTCATATCTCATTGAGATACAATGGCGGATTTGTCGTCCATTGTATCTGAATGAGAAGAGAAGAGGACGTCGGAGCTGGAAGAAGACAGAAGATCCCCGGGGCCGGACGAAGAGGACGCCTGGCCGGACGGACGATCAGATGACTAAGAAGACATGTAAGTATGTGCGGACATGGGGGGGCTGTGTGGACATTAGTGGGGGTCGGCTGTGCGGACATGGGGGTTTTTTCGGACATTGATGGGGGCGGGCTGTGCGGACATGGGGGTGAGCTGTGCGGACATTGCTGGGGGTGGGTATGCAGACATGGGGGTCGGCTGTGCGGGCATGGGGGTCGGCTGTGCGGGCATGGGGGTGGGCTGTGCGGGCATGGGGGTCGGCTGTGCGGGCATGGGTCGGCTGTGCGGGCATGGGGGTCGGCTGTGCGGGCATGGGGGTCGGCTGTGCGGGCATGGGGGTCGGCTGTGCGGGCATGGGGGTGGGCTGTGCGGGCATGGGGGTCGGCTGTGCGGGCATGGGGGTCGGCTGTGCGGGCATGGGGGTCGGCTGTGCGGGCATGGGGGTCGGCTGTGCGGGCATGGGGGTCGGCTGTGCGGACATGGGGGTGGGCTGTGCGGACATGGGGTGGGCTGTGCGGGCATGGGGGTGGGCTGTGCGGGCATGGGGGTCGGCTGTGCGGGCATGGGGGTCGGCTGTGCGGACATGGGGGTGGGCTGTGCGGACATTGATGGGGGCGGGCTGTGCAGACATGGGGGTCGGCTGTGCGGGCATGGGGGTCGGCTGTGCGGGCATGGGGGTCGGCTGTGCGGGCATGGGGGTCGGCTGTGCGGGCATGGGGGTCGGCTGTGCGGACATGGGGGTCGGCTGTGGGGACATTGATGGGGGCGGGCTGTGCGGACATGGGGGGGGGGTGGCGAATTGTGGGTAGCGGGGAGCGGAGGCGGCAGTGCCGCCTCCGCTCCATGGTCCCCGGGTAGGGATTTGCGGCTCAGGCAGCGACTCGCAATGGCCTCGCGGCCATTGCTCGCGCTACCTGAGCGGTAAATGGCAAAGGTTGTAGCCGGGCCTGTGGATCGATTTTGGGCCAGCGACTCGCAATGGCCGCTTCGCGGCCATTGCTCGCCCTGGGCCAGCGACTCGCAATGGCCTCGTGGCCATTGCTCGCGCAGCATTGGGCGCTTCGCGCCCAATGTTAAATTCGTATCCACATGACGACATCGGAAAGTGCGCGTGAAGGGGCGCTTTTCCGATTCGTGATTATATAATAGATAAAAATCTTTTTCTCTGTGTTGTGTTTTTTTCTACATGATTACTAGAAATTCATGGCGGTCATGTCTAATACTGGCGTGACCCCATGAATTTCGGGCTTAGGGCCAGCTGATAACATAGTAACATAGTTTTTAAGGTTGAAGGAAGACTTTAAGTCCATCTAGTTCAACCCATAGCCTAACATGATCCAGAGGAAGGCAAAAAAAAAACCATGTGGCAACACTAATCTCCACATTGGGGGAAAAAATTCCTTCCTGACTCCAGATACGGCAATCAGACTAGATCCCTGGATCAACGCCCGATCAAAGAATCTAGTATATATAACTGGTAATATTATCATTTTCAAAAAAGGCATCCAGGTCCTTCTTAAATGTTAGTAGTGACTCACTCATTACACCATCATGTGGAGAGAGCTCCATAGTCTCACTGCTCTTACAGTAAAGAATCCGCGTCTGTGATTATGATTAAACCTTCTTTCCTCCAGACGTAGAGGATGCCCCCTTGTCCCAGTCTCAGGCCTAAGAGTAAAGAGATCATTAGAAAGGTCTCTGTACTGTCCCCTCATATATTTATACATTATTATAAGATCACCTCTAAGCCTTCGTTTTTCCAAGCTAAATAACCCCAAGTTTAATAACCTGTCTTGGTATTGCAGACCCCTCAGTCCTCTAATGACTTTTGTCGCTCTTCTCTGGACCCGCTCTAGTTCAGCTATGTCTTTCTTATACACCGGAGACCAGAATTGTACACAGTATATAAGTGTGGTCGCACTAGTGACTTGTATAGAGGTAAAATTATGTTCTCCTCATGAGCATCTATGCCTCTTTTAATGCATCCCATTATTTTATTTGCCTTTGCAGCAGCTGCCTGACACTGGCCACTAAATGTGAGTTTGTCATCTACCCATACACCCAGGTCTTTTTCAGTGATAGTTTTGCCCAGTGTTTTACAATTAAGCACATAATTATACCTTTTGTTTCCTCTGCCCAAGTGCATGACTTTACATTTATCCCCATTAAAGCTCATTTTCCATTTAGCAGCCCAAGCTTCTAGTTTACATAAATCCTCCTGTAATATAAAATTGTCCTTCTCTGTATTGATTACCCTGCAGAGTTTAGTGTCATCTGCAAATATTGAGATTCTACTCTGTATGCCCCCTACAAAGTTATTAATAAATATATTAAATAGAAGCGGGCCCAACACTGACCCCTGTGGTACCCCACTGTTAACTGTGACCCATTCTGAGTGTGTTCCATTAATAACCACCCTTTGTTTCCTATCACTAAGCCAGTTCTTAACCCACTTACACATATTTTCCCCTATCCGCATTGCCCTCATTTTATGTATCAACCTTTTGTGTGGTACCACATCAAAAGCTTTTGAAAAGTCCATATACCCCACATCCACTGCATTTCCTTGGTCCAGTCCAGGACTTACTTCTTCATAGAAGCTTATCAGATTAGTTTGACAGGAATGGTCCCTCGTAAAACCATGTTGATAATGGGTCATGAGGTTATTTTTCTTCAGATACTCCAGTATAGCATCTCTTAGAAAACCCTCTAGGATTTTACCCACAGTAGAGGTTAAGCTTACTGGCCTATAATTTCCAAGTTCAGTTTTTGTCCCCTTTTTGAATATTGGCACCACATTTGCTATACGCCAGTCCTGTGGTACAGACCCTGTTATTATGGAATCTTTAAATATTAAAAATATTGGTCTATCTATGACAGTACTTAATTCCTGCAGCACTCTGGGGTGTATCCCATCCGGGCCCGGGGATTTGTCAATTTTAGTGATTTTTAGACGATGCCTTACTTCCTCTTGGGTTAAGCAGGTGACATTTAATTGAGACTTTTTGTTATCACTGATCATATTGTCTGTCATGGGCTTTTCTTGTGTAAATACTGTTGAAAAAAAGTCATTTAGCATATTGGCTTTTTTCCTCATCCTCATCCACCATTTCACCCAGACTATTTTTAAAGGGGCCAACACCATCATTTTTTAGTTTCTTACTATTTATGTAGTTAAAAAATATTTTGGGATTCTTTTTACTTTCTCTGGCAATGAGTCTCTCTGTCTCAATCTTTGCTGCCTTAATTTGCTTTTTACAAATGTTATTTAATTTTCTGTATTTATTTAATGCTTCATCACTACCTACTTGCTTTAATTCCCTAAATGCTTTCTTTTTGTCACATATTGCACTTCTTACCGCTTTATTTAGCCATAGTGGTTTCCTCCTATTTCTAGCATGCTTATTCCCATAGGGTATATATTGTGCACAAGCCCTATTCAGGATGCTAATAAACATCTCCCATTTGTGTTGTGTAATTTTATGTCTCAGGACATCGTCCCAGTTTATTGCACTAAGATCATCTCTCAACCGTTGGAAATTTGCCTTCCTGAAGTTTAGTGTCCTTGTAGCCCCTCTACTACACATCTTAGTAAAGGATACTTGAAAGCTTATTAAGTTATGATCACTATTACCCAAGTGACCTCCAACCCGTATATTTGATATGCGGTCCGGCCTGTTGGTTAATATTAGGTCCAGCAGTGCCCCCCTTCTTGTTGGGTACTGAACCAGTTGTGAAAGGTAATTGTCTCTCATAGTTTTCAAAAACTTATTACCTTTGCTGGAACTGCAGGTTTCTGATCCCCAATGTATTTCAGGGTAGTTGAAGTCCCCCATAATAATGACTTCTCCCTGAGTCGCTGCTTCATCTATTTGCTTTATGAGGATATTCTCCTCCACTTCCATTATTGTTGGGGACTTATAACAAACCCCTATCAGTAATTTATTATTTTTTCCCCCTCCCCTTATCTCCACCCACAGGGACTCTACATTTCCATTAGATTCACCTATATTATCACGCAGGATGGGTTTTAAGGATGATTTTACGTATAAACATACACCTCCCCCTCGCCTATTTGTACGGTAATTTCTGAACAGACAATAGCCCTGTAAATTAACAGCCCAGTCATGGCTCTCGTCCAGCCAAGTCTCCGATATCCCCACCATGTCATAATTATTTTCCAACAAAATCAATTCTAATTCCTCCATTTTGTTGGTGAGGCTTCTGGCATTAGTGTACATGCACTTTATGCATCTCTCTTTACCTCTATTCCTTCCTACTAGATTGACTGTTCTAACCCCACCCCCCATGCCACCCCCAATTTTATTACTTGTGCCCAGGTTACTGTTTACACTATCTTCCCCTCCTATACAATGAATACCCTCCCCCCCAATCCCTAGTTTAAACACTCCTCCAACCTTCTAGCCATTTTCTCCCCCAGCACAGCTGCACCCTCCCCATTGAGGTGCAGCCCGTCCCTAGCATAGAACCTGTAGCCAACAGAGAAGTCGGCCCAGTTCTCCAGGAACCCAAACCCCTCCTTCCTACACCAATTCCTGAGCCACTTATTTATCTCCCTAATCTCCCTTTGCCTCTCTGGTGTGGCACGTGGTACTGGCAGTATTTCAGAGAATACTACCTTGGAGGTCCTTGCCTTAAGCTTGCAGCCTAATTCCCTGAAATCATCTTTAAGGACCTTCCACCTACCTCTAACTTTGTCATTTGTGCCAATGTGCACCATGACCGCTGGGTCCTCACCAGCCCCTCCCAGTAATCTGTCAACCCGATCAGCGATGTGCCGGACTCGAGCGACAGGTAGGCAGCACACTGTTCGACGATCCCTGTCTTTGTGACAGATTGCCCTATCTATTCCCCTAATAATTGAGTCCCCCACTACCAGCACCTGTCTGGCCTGCCCTACTCTCCTGTTTTCCCCCTTACTGGAGCAGACACTCCTCTGGCTTTCAGAGGTCATGCCCTGCTGCAGCAGTGCTATCCCTGAACTCACACCCCCCTTATCTGCCAACATAGCAAATTTATTGGGGTGTGCCAGATCAGGGCTAGCCTCCCTGGCACCCTTCCCTCTACCCCGCCTTCTAACTGTCACCCAGCTGTCTACCTCATGGTCCTGAGGCTCCATAGTACCATCCTCCCCCACATCTATCCCATTGAGCAGCTGTTCAGTGAGCAGCAGACTCCTTTCCATATTGTCTATGGATCTCAGCGTTGTCAGTTGTTCATTTAGATCCAGTATCTGGGCTTCCAAATGCACAACGTACTCACATCTCACACAGCAGTATGCACCCTCGGCCGGCTGGTCAAGGAATGCATACATGTGGCAAGATGTACACTGGATGGCATTGCTAATCATGGAGCTCATTTCCTAATGGGGATTGCACCAGACAGAAATGATAAGTAAAAAGAAATGCAAAGTATTAATAAAATACAACCAGCAATTCAGTAAGTCCTCCCTTCCAAACTCCCTGAATCCAAAGTCACTGAATCACAAGTCACACACTTACTTCTGTCGCACTTGCGCTCTGTCACACGTAGCTCATCACACTCGCTAGAAAATCAGATATAAAGAGTCTTTTTTTTTTTTTTCCCTTAGCAGAAAATCAGCCTACAGCTCAGTGTACTTCCAAAGTGCTCTCTCCATTTTTTTTATTTCTATTAGCCCGACCGCTGGAGTAGGGTCTTTGAAAATGTTTGAGAATTAACGGGAGCAATGAGTAGAAAGCGCCTCCAAATCATACTGCACCGTCCGCTTATGTTAGCCGGTGTGGTGTACACCACTTGGTAACGAATCAGCAATGCAGCGGGTAAGAAGGGGAAAATGGCGTTCCTTAGCCGATGCTCAATCTGACTAGATAATTCTAAAATTGCTCACAGGGTATTTTTTTTTTTTTGTATCTGCGTTCGCTGCAAATTAACTTGGCTGAATTTTATACGTAATAATTCCTCCATATGGATTCATTTACTACACCCCATCGTGCATCAATTCTGCTCTGCCCCCTCTCCAAACCCCAACACAACAGTACTCACCAATGGGTGAAGGCAGTGGCGTAACTTCAGGCCCAGGGGCCCCGATGCGAAAGCTCCGATGGGCCCCCAATTATTGCAAATCTTTAATAGCATTAGTCTTTTTCTATAGGCCAAATTGACTTTTGGGGCCCCCTAGGCTTCAGGACTCGGGTGCGATCGCAACCCCTGCACCTGTTGTAGTTACGCCCCTGGGTGAAGGGAAGGCAAGTTGCCCTTGATTAACATTCAGCCAGCGAATAGAACTGTGTGGCGGCAAGAAGGGCTGTAGACCCAAATCGCCACAGATAACCCTGCAAATGGATAAAGGGAACACCAACGCGAAGAATAAGAACGTCGAGAACATCCATCTGACATTTAGTAACGACTACTATATGAGCTACGATGAACGCTGTTTCCATTGACCGACGACTGCTGCAGGGGTGCAGGTCCAATGGGCAGGGTGCCTTCCTCTGGCTTCATATTGTGAAGATGGGAGGGTGAGGGGGTTAGGGCAACTGCTTATGTGTGGGGTCACTAACTGCCCCCCAAATGAAATCTACATATCCCTGCATGGCACTCTGCCCGACTATTTCATGTACCCTTGAAGCGGCCTCCTCCAGGGGGAGGGACAGGCACTTTGTGTGAGTCTGGATGCCTGCAGTGATACTAGCTGCTGTCCTGACCTACATCCCATGGTGAGTGCATAAAGGTTCCCTACAGCAGGAGATGCATGGTGGGTGACGCGCTGCTGGCCAGCTGCACCGCGCTACCCGTTCTAGTTGACGGGCGTGCAGTCACCTCTGGAGCTTTAATGTGGTGGGTGGCCGTTCCCACCTCAGAGCGTGCGCAGGAGTCAGCGCCTGCTCCGCTCGCTAAAGATCCCCTGGCTCAAATGCTGCAGCAGCGGGCAGGAAGCTGTAGATAAATCCCGCCTGCCGCATTCATGCCTTGCCTGGGAGAGAACGAAGAACACTGAAAGCACAGCAAACCGGCAGCCCTCTGCATAATGATCCTCTCCTTTACCGCAAGCTCCAGCGGACTCGTATGTTCCAGCAACGATTTTGCCCTGTGTCACCATGGGGAGGAGAGACCAAACGGCCAGAGACAAGGGTTTATAAGCTCTGAGGGCGGGTGTAGGGGCAGGAAGGAGAGGTTGTAGGAGGAGACCATTGTATGGGACGGAGCTACCATTGGGGGCTTGTCAGTCAGGAGGCAGCTGCCATAAACTGCAGTGCTCTACACATCAAATTGCATTTTGGACTTTGTGGCTTCTTCCATAAGTTCATGCAATTATCAGGTCTGCTCCTCAATGAACCATTCCAGTTGATCCTGCATCAGAGGAGCGCCATACTGTCTGCCGAACTCCGAATGTTGGATTCGGTCTTTGGCTTGCTCCCATAGCATTGCGGCATAACCCTGGAGAAATACAAGAGAAGATACATGACGTTACAAAGCCAAAAACATTACAAAACCAGAGAAAAAACACTGAATAGACAATTACTCAAGTAACCAAACAGCTGGAGGAATCTTTGGCTATCAGCAGACTTTTACAATGTAATCTGACAGCAGTATGATGTAGAAACGTCACGGATCCCCACTCTCACAAGTCCTAGCCACTAAATCTGTGTCCAAAATCATCAAAGGACGTAAACAGAATAGGGGGCGGATGTAAGAGGCTGGGCACACATTGCGCTAACCTGTGTGAACGGCGTCCTATGTGAATCCTATTCGGTGTGCAGGACAGCCAGTGGTCGCTGCCCTCCAAGAGGAAGGAGGTGTTTAGTGATTGGAGGCTGGTGTCCTGCACTAGTAATGCCTTCCCTTTATAATCAAGGCAAAGCTGCACCCTGCATGAGTTCAACGGTCCACTGGCCAAACTATTGCTGTGGTTAGTGATGGGCGAATCCTAAATTACTCGGAATCGCTTGACTCTAGCGAGTCCGAGCCCAGGACTCGCTACTCGTTGCGAGTCTAGCGAGTCCAATGTTAATGAATGGGGAAGCGAGTAATAGCGAGTAGTGTGAGATTTACAAATCGCAGATGTGTCTCGGAAGCTTCAGTCTGAAGCAATCCTAGTTTTGTCATTTATTTGCATTGCTCGTTTACTTTGTAAGTAATCGCTGACTCGCACAGATAAGATCCTGTCTTCTCTGTGTTCTGGCTGCCCCAGCTCCAGGGTCCTAGAGCCCGCCTGCTGCCTGATGTAGCAGTGCTGAGATTGTTCTCAGTCTGCTCATTCCCTGTGTACAGACATGAATGTCTGTGCACAGAGATGATGTAGCAGAGCTGAGATTGTTCTCAGTCTGCTCATTCCCTGTGCATATACATCTATATCTATGCACAGGGATGAGCAGAGAGGACATCGCGTTTTGGACTGCGTCGGACGGAAGAGGATTTTTTTAATTAAAGATGGAGTCCCTAATGGCTTTTTTTTTTATTTCTAATAAAAAATTTTCTTTGTGTTGTGTTTTTTTAAAACAATTTAATAGAAATTCATGGCGGTCATGTCTAATATTGGCGTGACCGCCATAAATTTCGGGCTTAGGGCCAGCTGATAATACAAAGCTGGCCCTAACCCCTTTATTACCCAGCGTGCCACCGCTACCAGGGCCGCTGGAAGAGCGGGGTTCAGCGCCAGAGGATGGCGCTTCAATGAACGCGCCATCGTCTGGGGCGGCTGCGGGCTGCAATTTTTTTAAAATTATTTCATGAAATTCTGAGATTCTGACTCTGACTCTGAGACTCTGACTCTGAAATTCATGAAATAATTTTAAAAAAATGTGTGGGGCTCCGCGCAATTTCTATGTCTAGCCAGGTACAGCTAAGCAGCTGGGGGCTGGAATCCGCAGCGCAGGGATGCCCAAGCTTTCTGGGCACACCCCACTGCAAATTGCAGCCCGCAGCCGCCCCAGAAGATGGCGCGTTCATTGAAGCGCCATCCTCTGGCGCTGAACCTTGCTCTTCCAGCGGCCCTGGTGGCGGTAGCACGCTGGGTAATAAAGGGGTTAATACCAGCTTTGTTATACAAGCTGGTATTAAGCCCGAGATTCTTAATGTCAGGCCACATTTGACCCAGCCACTAAGAATCTCCAATAAAGGGTTAAAAAAAACACAGAGAAAATTTTTTATTTGAAATAAAAAAAAAGCCATTAGGGACTCCATCTTTAATTAAAAAAATCCTCTTCCGTCCGACGCAGTCCAAAACGCGATGTCCTCTCTGCTCATCCCTGTGAATAGATAGATGTCTATGCACAGGGAATGAGCAGACTGAGAACAATCTCAGCACTGCTACATCATCTCTGTGAGCAGGCGGGCTCTAGGACCCTGGAGCTGCACAGAGAAGACAGCTGGACTCGGCTCGCAAAGAAACAGCAGTTACTTTGCGAGTCTCCCTGCTATCACTGGCACAGTAGCCAGTGATTACTCGCACGAGTCTAATGCAAACAATGGCAATCCTAGTTTTGTCAGGATTGATATTGATTTGCATTGGACTCGTGCGAGTAATCACTGGGAAACTCGCAGAGTACCGAGTCCTGCGAGTCCCTTACTACTCGCCGAGTAACGAGTCCTAGCGAGTAGATTCGCCCATCCCTAGCTGTGGTAAGATAGAATTCTCTATTTAAGTCCTTTGCTGATTTTGGACACAGATTTAGTGTCTGGGACTTGTGAGAATGGGGATCCGTGAAGTGGATCACAAGCTGACGTGTTTAATGGAAGTCAACACGGAACACAAGCATTTTTCTAGGAAGATCTTCCATAAAGATGCTTGAATCCTTCACTGACTTCCATTATACTTGGTAGACGAGTCAAGCTCCCCGAGTACCCGAGCACGGTAGTTCTCACTCATCTATAATGACAACCATTCTCCTTCCATTATGGAGGTTGTCACAATCTTTCATAGTTTCTAAGGCGTAGTTCACATTGTGCTGTGGCTTCAGTATATAGTGGAGACCACTACTCTTGGATGGATACATCGCAACAATGGATTGGTTCTGCTGAGGTTCTTTTAGGAGATGCTTTGGGTTTTCAAGTTCAAGATGAATATCATGATTTGCACAAACTGATGTGACAGCATGATTAGTCTTCCCTCCGCCGGTTCTACACAAAGACATCTATGGAGGCTAAATTAGCTGCGGGCTGGAACATTTTTAGGGGTCTGACAGCTCCTTAACTATCAGGACACACTGGGACTTAATGGACATCACACATACATTCATTACATCTAAAGCTTATCATCTGCACTGGCCCACAGGGTAACAAGAAGCATCTCTGGTCTTACTGACGGCTGCACCCTTAAGAGGTTCTGTATTAATTGACTTGACAGCATCAACATGGTCATGTGTTCAATTGAGGTTCCTCACGGGTAGGCGATGGGATCCTTGGAGAGAAGAGGCCCAGCCCTGAGTGCTTCCTTCCAGTTTTCTACTCATCCAGAAGAAGTTATCATGGAAGAAATTCTCTCCAGTTGGCACCATAATGGAAGGGGATTACTCTTTATAAGAAGGGAGATTTCCAAGACTCCCAGAAGAATTGGCCACACTATGGTCATCACCAGACTCTCTCATAGAGTAGCCATGGACAAGAGTCAAAAATGTTTACAGCTGCAATCTGCCACATGTAGTATATTTCCAGAAGATCTGACATTAACGTTGTGAAGTCCGATGGCAAGACCAAGGTGTGGTTCTGCTTAGCAGAACATCACAGCCTCTAGTGTACAGCATGTACCGGAGAGAGAGCCACCTTCTACTCAGCTCCAGTATATAAGGATGAGCTGCAATACCAGGCACAGGGCATTACCCCAAGGGGGAGAGGCTATGTGCACCCCCAGGAGCAACTCTGTATTTGTTCCCATGAACACGACTACAAGTTCAACCAATCTCACCACGTCGAGGTGACTCATATCGGGACAGTCCTTTCCTCTGATATTTAAAACCTTACCATACGTCTACTGATAAAAATGTAATACCGACTCCTGTTCTTTGAGCTGGACATTAATAAAGCCTCCCATTTCTGGGTGTCCATGTTGGGCCCCAAACCTGCTCAGCCCTCACTACATTTACGTTCCCGGACATGCGTGCTTTGGAGCTGTATATAACTTTTGAAACGAAGACTAATTGCAGTTACTTAACTATTTGTTTTATTTTAGCATTGCATCGTAGCTTTGTAGAAACAAAGTTGATTGCAAAAGTCTGCACCCAAATTTGTAAGTAAAGATATATAATAAACAAGGTAGTTATTTTTTCCTCTTTTCAGTATTATAGATATAAGGACTACCACTTCCGGATAACATTAAAAGAATACATTTTATTGATTCTTTTTATAAAAAATGACTGGTCTAGTCTACAAAGTGTACAAAAGTGGAAACAAGGGGTGTGTATTTACAAATTCACTGAGGGAAAAAGCACATTTACAGTATGGATATACCTATTCTGTCCCTAAATCTGTAGGGCTACCTGACCGTGGAGGTATAAACACCCTAATGTTCCGGGTGCCCCCACTCCGCGACGGCTTGCCCTATGATATCCCTAGAAAGGTCATCACAATTATAACCAACATTTTATATATAGGGGTATCAAAATCCAAAGGATAATGACAGAATTGAATCCGGATCAGGATCAACTTAACTCAGATGTAACGTTAGAGTCCTCTGATACCACGGCAATCCAATGTGCGGTCACATTTTTCCTTCAGTCGTGACTTAAAAACAGTGGAAAATCTCCATCATTTATTCGTCTAACGCGTTTCGCCTTATAGAATATCATAAGGGTCATCAGAGACCGTTCAGGGAGTATTCGCACAGTTGCCTACAACATGGAAACAACCATTAGTGAAAAGACACCAACTTCAATGTAAGTAAACAAGTTAGGGCTAGATACTTATATCTCATAGTGTTCATATCTCAAGGAGGAAAAAAAAAAAGGAAAAGTAAAAGGGGGTAAAGAAAAAGGGAGGGAAGAGAAAGAAGAAAAAGGAGAGGAGATAAAAGAAAACAAAATAAAAAAAAAGGGAAATAGCGATGTGCTACGTGATCTTATACCTGTCATTTTTCTCTCTTTGAGACACAATAGGGTAAAGATAGTTGTCTCTTGATCAAGAAAATTCCACAGTGAGGATCACTAGGGTATATTTACTATGGAAGAAAAAAAATGTACCTATAGTCACACGGGCTGACTGAACACATGTTTTAATATGTGATCCATCCCCCCCCTCTCTCTTACCAAATCCCCAGGAGACCGGATACATACAATGATTAACATACAGTCCCTTTATATTTTTATAAAGGCAATTATATAGGCAACTGTGTGAATACTCCCTGAACGGTCTCTGATGAACCTTATGATATTCTATAAGGCGAAACGCGTTAGACGAATAAATGATGGAGATTTTCCACTGTTTTTAAGTCACGACTGAAGGAAAAATGTGACCGCACATTGGATTGTCGCGGTATCAGAACTCTAACGTTACATCTGAGTTAAGTTGATCCTGATCCGGATTCAATTCTGTCATTATCCTTTGGATTTTGATACCCCTATATATAAAATGTTGGTTATAATTGTGATGACCTATCTAGGGATATCATAGGGCAAGCCGTGGCGGAGTGGGGGCACCCGGAACATTAGGGTGTTTATACCTCCACGGTCAGGTAGCCCTACAGATTTAGGGACAGAGTAGTTATATCCATACTGTAAATGTGCTTTTTCCCTCAGTGAATTTGTAAATACACACCCCTTGTTTCCACTTTTGTACACTTTGTAGACTAGACCAGTCATTTTTTATAAAAAGAATCAATAAAATGTATTCTTTTAATGTTATCCGGAAGTGGTAGTCCTTATATCTATAATACTGAAAAGTTTGCATCCCCTATACACAGTGCAGTGTGAGCACTCGGGCTTATTTAGTGGTGAATCAGACTTATTTCCCCGCACTGATGCAGATTATCAGATGCGCTTTTCCTGACAGTCATTACAATAAATAGATTAAAGACATTCTGAAATATTCATAATCCGCAAGAATCAGAATCAACTTGCTGAGAGGGATCTGTTCCACGTGATCCGCAGCCGCCCAGAGAATCCTACTAGTAACATTCCCCGTTTCATTATATGGCTGATGTTGTGTAAGTGTCGCACCCCGGGGACTGGGGTACTCGGAACCGGACCCTGTCATCTTCTAGGGCTGTGGGGTGTCACGGTGACGTGACCCGGCTCCGTGGTCCCAGGTGCGGCAATAAAAATGGGAAGAGGAGACTTAAGTTTGTAAAAGTAGTTTGTGATGTCACCCGTAGTTTTGTGGCCAGTGTGGGCCACCGCTGCCGTCCAGGCCTCTGGGGATGATGAGGGTTGGCAGCCGTGATGCTGGGCCCTCTACAGGCAGGGCTTGTTTCCCCAGGGCAGGTATAGAGCTGAAGTAAAGGTAGTTAGGCAGTCTCCCCTGCGGCTTGAAGAATCAGTGTGCGGCTCTGCAGGTGAGCCACCGCTGTCACAGCACCAAGAAATCTCGCACACAAGTCCTGAGTTCACCGGGTACTTTACTGCTCTACTTTCTCTACAGCACAGTCACTGTCACAGTTACTTTACAGCAGTCTACTCACAGTCCCGGTGACCGGTTAGCAGCTGGGACGGTTTACACCCCCTTTCTAGTCCCTCTCAGGGCCTCGTTCTCAGTTCTGAGTGCTAGCTATGGGACAGCGGTCGCGGTTCCTTTCCCGGAAGAACTCAGCCTGTCCCCCTGCCCCTACTTGATGGCCTTTCTTTTGCTGCTCCGGAGGGTAGGTTTCGGGCATGAAAGTCCTTTCATCCCGCCAGTTAATCTGTGGTTGGGGCATACATCTCCCAGACACCTCAACAGGGCCGGCAACCTGTCTTCAACCCGATCCACTGGTGTCCTTGTTGCTCTGGACACACCGTGTATCCCTTCTTCCTTGCCACGGGAGGCTGCCTGGGACCCGGACTAGCAGCACAGGCCGCCTGGTCCGGGTTCTTCCACTCTCCACTCACAGTCTGTCAGATGTCTGGCTTTCAGATGTCTCGGCTTGGGAGTTCGTTCCCTACTCCTTCCACAGCTCACCAGGAACACGGACCTGTGCTCACTCCTCGAGCCCTCCCAGCTTAGTGTTCCTAGGGCTTATTCTAGTTCCTCCACCCCCTTTACCGGCCTTTTTGTCTCTTCTCTCCACCCTCCACTTAGCTCCCCTCACTATCCCTTGCCTGACATGAAGTACTAGGTCTAGGGATTGGGGGATGTGTTGGGTGTTGGTGTGGGGTGGATAGCTTACCTGTCCCAGCTGCTGAACCTTTCTGTGGCCATCGGTCCGTAGGGGCGCCACATGAGCACAAGGAACGCCTTCATCTTAATAGACTGCGGCTCCAGGCTCCTCGCTTCCTTCCGCCATCAAAAAATAAACCATGTTCCAAATTATTATGCAAATTGGTTTTACGTGTCATAGGGTTTTGTTTTCTTTTTCAATGAAACCCATTGCTGGTTGTTACCACCCGGGGGTCTGCCGCCCGTGCCCCGCGGCATGCTGCCGTTACTCCCTCGGCTCCCACTGCCCCTGTCCGGCCTCAAGGGCCCCAGGTGTCGACCATCCGCCGACGGCTCCGGGGCGCTGGCAGCCGCCGCCCGCGGGTCGGTCGGGTAGCGTCTTCCTTACCGCATGCTCCCCGGGTGCGCGCACCTGTTTCCAGCCGCAGGGGTCCAGCACCCTCTGCTTGAGCAACACTGCTCCTCTCACTTCCGGGACCACTGCTTGAGCTGTGACAATTCATCTCTAAGTTAATATCTGCTGGAGGACTGCAGGGAGTGTGCTCCTCCCCTCAGCCAATCACCAGGTCTCTGTGTTCTACCAATCAGGAGTACCCTGTTATGATATAAGCTTCCTGTTTTCTCTTACTCATTGCCAGGGCAATTTCTATGTAGAGAACTTGCTAATCCTGGTCTGGTCAGGTTGTTTCTTTATCAGCTCGATATCTGATTACTCTTGTTCCTTCCCGCAGATTCCTTCCGTGCCGGCTCCTCGCTGACTCCAGTGGTCTCGGTCTGTTCCCCGGATCTCTTTCCTGCTGAAGAGCTTCCTCCAGCCCTGCTCCGGATCCTCTGTGTTCTCGGTTCACGTTTGTTATTATACCCGGTTGCTGTGTTGTTATCACGTCGCCTGGGGTCAGTTTAACACTCGTGTCCGCTTCATTGGCCCCTCCGAGGTTGGTACCGGCGGGATCCCTGTATAGGGGTTAAGCGCTCCGGGGCCTCCTTCGGTGGGTCTCCAGTGCTGCGACCTTGTGGCTCTCTCCAGGGGCGTGGGGTCTTGTGTTGTTGTTAATAAACCTGTTGACTTTACAGTACTTGTCTGACTCTCTATCACCCGGTATCAGCATCCGCTTTACGCGGTCCAGTGGGTCCACGTGCGAGTCCGTCAGTAGGACGTGACACTGGTATTGTGTCTCAGGGTCTTTGGATCATTGAAATCAATCTCAGATCCCTGTGATAATTAGTTTGGCATTTGAGCCCAATAAAAGGAAAACTGGGTGTTCCACAATATTATGCAGGACACAGTTTTCAAGTAACATGGCAAAGAAAAAGGATCTCTGCTGCCGAAAAGCATCAAATAGTGCAATGCCTTGGACAAGGGATGAAAACATTAGATATTGCCAGTGCTTTTTTTGTAAAAAAATATTTCCTGGTACGCAATCCCCGAGGCGAGAGCGAGGGGGGGGGGGGGGATGCTGTCATCTCTCCATCCATCCCCCTGTTCCCTCCATCCTCCTGCATCCTCCATTCTCCATCCCCCTGGTCTCTCCATCCTCCATCCCACTGCTTCTTCCATCCACCATTCCCCTGTTCCTTTCATCCTTTGTCCCCCTGTTCCCTCCATCCTCCTGCTCCTTCCATCCTCCATCCCCATGCTCCCTCCATTCTCCATCCCCCTGGTCTCTCCATCCTCCATCCCTTGGTCTCTATCCTCATCACCCTGGTCTCTCCATCCTCCATCCCCATGCTCTCTCATCCACCTGATCCCTCCATCCTCCAGGTCTCTCCATCCTCCATCCACCTGATCTCTCCATCCCTCTGTACCCTCCATCCTCAATCCCTCTGATCTCTCTATCCCCCTGCTCCTTCCATCCTCCATCCCCCTGCTCCTTCCATTGATGTACTATTGATGAATATTTTTGTAGAGATGGTGGTTCTGATACATTTCTGGAATTTCTGTACTGATGAGGGTTGTGATGCTGTGTTTCTGTACTGATGTGGGTTCTAGTTATGTATTTCTGTACCTCTTGTGGGTCTGGTGATGTATTCGGAATACATCACCAGACCCACAAGAGGTACAGAAATACATAACTAGAACCCACATCAGTACAGAAACACAGCATCACAACCCTCATCAGTACAGAAATTCCAGAAATGTATCAGAACCACCATCTCTACAAAAATATTCATCAATAGTACATCAATTGTAATGTCAGGGCAAACCCATATACATATTTGTATCTCATGAACCTGCAACTTCCAGTATGTCCTTACTAATGGTAAGAACTACTGGGAGTTGTTGTTACCAGTCCTCATCAGACCAAACATGAACCTCAGTACTGATGAGAATGTTATTATCACAAATAATCATTTCCACCCTGGTACCTTATAGATGACCTTGTCTCTGATCGGCGTCATCTTTTTCTTTTCTTTATATTGTCCTGACGCCATGATGACTTTTCACGTCTTTGCAGACTTCCATCTTCTCCACTTTTCTGCATCACATCCTGACATGGTGCCCTTAAAAATAAGAGTGTCATTATAATTCTGTCTAAATAAAAATATCTGTGTACCACCATGTCCTCAACTCCGTGCTGTGCACAGACAGTGTACCACCATGTCCTCAGCTCCGTGCTGTGCACAGACAGTGTACCACCATGTCCTCAGCTCCCTGCTGTGCACAGACAGTGTACCACCATGTCCTCAGCTCCCTGCTGTGCACAGACAGTGTACCACCATGTCCTCAGCTCCCTGCTGTGCAGACAGTGTACCACCAAGTCCTCAGCTCCATGCTGTGCAGACAGTGTACCACCATGTCCTCAGCTCCCTGCTGTGCACAGACAGTGTACCACCATGTCCTCAGCTCTGTGCTGTGCAGACAGTGTACCACCATGTCCTCAGCTCCGTGCTGTGCACAGACAGTATACCACCATGTCCCCAGCTCTGTGCTGTGCACAGTGTACCACCATGTCCTCAGCTCCCTGCTGTGCACAGACAGTGTACCACCATGTCCTCAGCTCCCTGCTGTGCACAGACAGTGTACCACCATATCCTCAGCTCTGTGCTGTGCACAGACAGTGTACCACCATATCCTCAGTTCCGTGCTGTGCACAGAGAGTGTACCACCATGTCCTCAGCTCCGTGCTGTGCACAGTGTACCACCATCTCCTCAGGTACACTGTCTATGCACAGCATGGAGCTGGAGACATGGTGGTACACTGTGCACAGCACGGAGCTGAGGACATCCCAGAAGAGGCACAATAACCACAGACAGGAGGCGGGAGAACATTGAGCCCGAACAGGAGAACTACAACTCCCAGCACCCAACACACTGCCCAGAAACCATACAGTAATGCCAGAACAGGCAGGAGAACTACAATTCCCAGCATGCCACACCCTGCCAACACAGGAAGGTGGAGGCTGCCACATGGAGGCAGAGACACCTTGTACAAGCTGCCATTATCACCACACACAGCCCCACTCCTCCTGCACCCCCGCCCTCCTCTCCTCTGTCCTCCTGCACCCCCGTCCTCCTCTCCTCTGTCCTCCTGCACCCCCGTCCTCCTCTTCTCTGTCCCTCCTGCTGCTCCTCTGTCCTCCTGCACCACCGTCCTCCTCTCCTCTGTCCTGCTGCACACCCGTCCTCCTCTCCTCTGTCCCTCCAGCTGCTCGTCTTCTCCTCTGTCCCCCTGTTCCTGTCCTTCTGCCCCCCTGTCCTCTTTTCTGTCCCCCTGTTCCTGTCCTCTTCTCCTCTATCCCCTGTTCCTGTCCTTCTGCCCCCCTGTCCTCTTCTCCTCAGTTCCCCTGTTCCTGTCCTTCTGCCCCCCTGTCCTCTTCTCTGTCCCCCTGTTCCTGTCCTTCTGCCCCCTGTCCCTTCTCCTCTATCCCCCTGTTCCTGTCCTTCTGCCCCCCTGTCCTCTTCTCTGTCCCCTTGTTCCTGTTCCTTCTGCCCCCTGTCCCCTTCTCCTCTGTCCCCCTGTTCTTCTGCCCCCCTGTCCTCTTCTCTTTCCCCCTGTTCCTGTCCTCTTCTCCTCTGTCCCCCTGTTCCTGTCCTTCTGCCCCATGTCCTCTTCTCTGTCCCCCTGTCCTTCTGCCCCCCTGTCCTCTACTCCTCTGCCCCCCTGTCCCCTGCACAGTTTCCCTCACCTCTCCGGGTCCATGGGGGGCCGGCTGGGTGGAGGAGCCGCCTCCACCACACCAGCACTTGGAGCCATCACGGGACAGGAAGCAGCAGAGCTCCCAGCGGCTTCCTGTCAGCGTGATTGCTCTCAGCGCTGGGGCACCGGGAGCAGGGCACAGTAAATGCGGGCGCCGTGGCCGGGCCCCCCCCGCTGCGCCACTGCTGTAGCCACCGGGGAGACACCGCACACTGCCGACGGCCCTGGTAGCAGCAGCGGAGATAGCGGTGGTACATTTTCTGGTACACCGTACCGGTATGTACCGCCGGTCTTTAGATTTTCCGGTACGGCGTACCGATATGTACCGCCACAAAAAAGCACTGGATATTGCACGAAAACCTAAGCGTGATCATCGTGCTGTGAAGAGATTTGTGGCTGATCCTGAGCACAGACGTGTTTGTGCAGATAAAGGCAGAATGAGGAAGGTTTCTGCCAGGCAAGTTCATCAGATTAAGAGAGCAGCTGCTAAAAAGGCCTTACAAACCAGCACAGATATGTGAAGCTGCTGGAGCCTCTGGAGTCCCTCCAACCTCAAGGTGTAGGATCCTTCAAAGGCTGCTGTGGGGCATAAACCTACTATTCAGCCACCCCTAAACAGTGCTCACAAGCAGAGACGGTTGCAGTGGGTCCAGATACACATGAAGACTAATTATCAACCAGTCTTGTTTACTGATGAGTGCTGAGCAACCCTGGATGGTCCAGAGGGATGGAGTAGTGGATGGTTAGTGGATGCCACCATGTCCTAACAAGGCTGCGATGTCAGCAAGGAGGTGGAGGAGTCATGTTTTGGGCTGGAATCATTGGGAAACAGCTGGTAGGCCCCTTTAAGGTTCCTGAAGGTGTGAAAATGACCTCTGCAACGTATATAGAGTTTCGACTGAGAACTTTCTTCCATGGTACAAAAAGCAAAAACAGGAGCAAAATCATCTTCATACATGACAATGCACCATCTCATGCTGCAAAGAATAGGTCTGTGCCATTGGCTGCTATGGGAATAAAAGGAGATAAACTCATGGTGTGGCCACCATCTTCCCCTGACCTCAACCCTATAGAGAACCTTAGGAGTATAATCAAGCACAAGATCTATGAGGGTGGGAGGCAGTTCACATCAGAACAGCAGCTCTGGGAGGCGATTCTGACATCATGCAAAGAAATACAAGCAGAAACTCTCCAGAAACTCACAGGATCAATGGATGCAAGAATTGTGAAGTTGACAACAAAGAAGGGTTCCTGTGTTACCATGTAACTTGGCCTGTTAGGATGTTTTGGAGTTAAATAGCTTTTTATTTCAGTGAATGTGACCTCCTAATGCTGCAAATTCAACAAATCAGCATTTTCAGTTCTTTCAAACATCAAATGTTTAGAAACTCTCCTGTCTGTAATAATGTGGAACAGGGCATTTAGAGGTTTTTTAATTGTGAAGATTATACTGTTATCATTGGGAGATTTCTTCAATAACATTCGATGTATCCTCTAACGGGTGATGACTTATTACACTGGCTGTCACCTGCACCGACCATTTAGGAAAATCAGAGAAAAAGAACATTTGCATTATAATTTGGAACACAGTGTAGACACAGATTACCGACTCCCGACTGGAAGAAATTAGGAGACCGGAGAAATGTTTTCTAAATAAACACCCGTCTCCTTAAAGGAACACTGCATCTAAAAAGTCTATTGTTTCTGGCTATCAGCCCCCAAGTTACTGGGGTCACGTGGACTTGCTAGTGCCCGAGACAAGGGAAATACTCTGTGCCCCCCCCCCCAACCTTTGAACTGGAAAACCTTCCACCAGTTCAATATTCAACCAATACATGCTAATCTTATGTGTTCTCTGTTGCTGCCTATGCAGAGCACAGCAGTCAAACAGTTATTCTTTGGCTGCTGCGCTCTGCAAGGAAAGAAAGCAGGCTGACAAAGCTTAATCATTATACTGAGCTTTGTCATTTCAGTA
Source organism: Allobates femoralis (assembly GCA_033576535.1). Lineage (NCBI taxonomy): Eukaryota > Metazoa > Chordata > Amphibia > Anura > Aromobatidae > Allobates > Allobates femoralis. The sequence goes on along the minus strand of JARQOC010001152.1, from coordinate 9,369 downwards.
ACTGCCTATGCAGAGCGCAGCAGCCGAAAGTAAACTCATCTTCACTGCTGCACTCTGTATAAGAAGATCCCGGAATGTTTAAAATTACAAGATTTTGGAATTTTCTGGGGGAATTTGTGTCCCATAAAGCAGAAGATCATTTGTAGGAGACGCTGATGTTGGGGAGAAGCCGGGCTCACAATCTCTGGTCTACTTCATCTGGGCTCTGTGCAGCCGGTCATGTTCTTCCCCTCCATGTCTGTATGGACCTTGTGCACTGAGCTCAGTCATAGGGAACAGAGAAGAGTCTTCCCCAAACTCTTCCCACAAAGCTGAAGCTACAATTGTCCACAATGTCTTGTGCTGAAACACTGAACTAAGAGTCTAAGGATGATCCCTGGAAAACAAGCCCACATTACCCTCCTCCACCATCTGTACAGGGAGCACAATGATGTCAAGGGGTAACGTTCTCCTGGAGTCACCAAACCCAGACTCTTCTAACAGACGCATGTAGAGAAGTGTCATCCGTCACTGCACAAAACACGTCTCCTCCAGAGTCCAGTGGCGGCTTCACACCGCTCCATCCGATGCTCTGCATTGTGCTTGGTGATGTACGGCTTTACACCGCTCCATCCGTCGCTCTGCATTGTGCTTGGTGATGTACGGCTTTACACTGCTCCATCCGTCGCTCTGCATTGTGCTTGGTGATGTACGGCTTTACACTGCTCCATCCGATGCTCGGCATTGTGCTTGGTGATGTACGGCTTTACACTGCTCCATCCGATGCTCGGCATTGTGCTTGGTGATGTACGGCTTTTACACTGCTCCATCCTTCGCTCTGCATTGTGCTTGGTGATGTACGGCTTTACACTGCTCCATCCTTCGCTCTGCATTGTGCTTGGTGATGTACGGCTTTACACTGCTCCATCCGTCGCTCTGCATTGTGCTTGGTGATGTACGGCTTTACACTGCTCCATCCGATGCTCGGCATTGTGCTTGGTGATGTACGGCTTTACACTGCTCCATCCGTCGCTCTGCATTGTGCTTGGTGATGTACGGCTTTACACTGCTCCATCCGTCACTCGGCATTGTGCTTGGTGATGTACGGCTTTACACTGCTCCATCCGATGCTCGGCATTGTGCTTGGTGATGTACGGCTTTACACTGCTCCATCCGATGCTCGGCATTGTGCTTGGTGATGCACGGCTTTACACTGCTCCATCCGTCGCTCTGCATTGTGCTTGGTGATGTACAGCTTTACACTGCTCCATCCTTCGCTCTGCATTGTGCTTGGTGATGTACGGCTTTACACTGCTCCATCCGTCGCTCTGCATTGTGCTTGGTGATGTACGGCTTTACACTGCTCCATCCTTTGCTCTGCATTGTGCTTGGTGATGTACGGCTTTTACACTGCTCCATCCTTCGCTCTGCATTGTGCTTGGTGATGTACGGCTTTACACTGCTCCATCCGTCGCTCGGCATTGTGCTTGGTGATGTACGGCTTTACACTGCTCCATCCGATGCTCGGCATTGTGCTTGGTGATATACAGCTTCACACCGCTCCACCCGATGCTCAGCATTGTGCTTGGTGATGTACGGCTTTACACTGCTCCATCCGTCGCTCGGCATTTTGCTTGGTGATGTACGGCTTTACACTGCTCCATCCGTCGCTCGGCATTGTGCTTGGTGATGTACGGCTTTACACTGCTCCATCCGTCGCTCGGCATTGTGCTTGGTGATGTACGGCTTTACACTGCTCCATCCGATGCTCGGCATTGTGCTTGGTGATGTACAGCTTCACACCGCTCCACCCGATGCTCGGCATTGTGCTTGGTGATCATGATGAAGCAGAGCCGTACACTGCAGTTCTAGGATCTATAGATCACTTATAAATTGATAAAATCATACCTGCTCCTCAGCTCTCACCCCCCTCATGGGACATTGAAAGTTGGAGGTACAGGAAGCTAACATGTTCTTATGGGGGAGGGGAGACCGCGCAGAGCTGAATCGATCAGTGTAATGATTTGCCTGTGCTCCCAGTCTCACAATAACAGCACACACTGTACGGCTCTGCTTCATCGTGCAGCAGGGCAGGGACTGGACTAAAATGTTCTCTCTCCCAGAGTTCTCCTTTAAGGTAAAATAGAAGAAGCAAAACATGGCTGCCATCTCCCAGAAAAAGCTCAATACCTGCTCAAAGGTTGAATTTAGTATCGCAATTGAATGACTGCACCAGCAGAATAGTGAGTGCAGCTCTGGAGTATAATACAGGAGGTAACTCAGGATCAGTAATGTAATGTATGTACACAGTGACTGCACCAGAATAGTGAGTACAGCTCTGGAGTATAATACAGGAGGTAACTCAGGATCAGTAATGTAATGTGTGTACACAGTGACTGCACCAGCAGTATAGTGAGTGCAGCTCTGGAGTATAATACAGGAGGTAACTCAGGATCAGTAATGTAATGTATATACACAGTGACTGCACCAGCAGAATAGTGAGTGCAGCTCTGGAGGATAATACAGGGGGTAACTCAGGATCAGTAATGTAATGTATGTACACAGTGACTGCACCAGCAGAATAGTGAGTGCAGCTCTGGAGGATAATACAGGAGGTAACTCAGGATCAGTAATGTAATGTATGTACACAGTGACTGCACCAGCAGAATAGTGAGTGCAGCTCTGGAGTATAATACAGGAGGTAACTCAGGATCAGTAATGTAATGTATGTACACAGTGACTGCACCAGCAGAATAGTGAGTGCAGCTCTGGAGTATAATACAGGAGATAACTCAGGATCAGTAATGTAATGTATGTACACAGTGACTGCGCCAGCAGAATAGTGAGTGCAGCTCTGGAGTATAATACAGGAGGTAACTCAGGATCAGTAATGTATGTACACAGTGACTGCACCAGCAGTATAGTGAGTGCAGCTCTGGAGTATAATACAGGAGGTGACTCAGGACCAGTAATGTAATGTATGTACACAGTGACTGCACCAGCAGAATAGTGAGTGCAGCTCTGGAGGATAATACAGGAGGTAACTCAGGATCAGTAATGTAATGTATGTACACAGTGACTGCACCAGCAGAATAGTGAGTGCAGCTCTGGAGTATAATACAGAAGGTAACTCAGGATCAGTAATGTAATGTATGTACACAGTGACTGCACCAGCAGAATAGTGAGTGCAGCTCTGGAGTATAATACAGGAGGTAACTCAGGATCAGTAATGTAATGTATGTACACAGTGACTGCACCAGCAGAATAGTGAGTGCAGCTCTGGAGTATAATACAGGAGATAACTCAGGATCAGTAATGTAATGTATGTACACAGTGACTGCGCCAGCAGAATAGTGAGTGCAGCTCTGGAGTATAATACAGGAGGTAACTCAGGATCAGTAATGTATGTACACAGTGACTGCACCAGCAGAATAGTGAGTGCAGCTCTGGAGTATAATACAGGAGGTAACTCAGGATCAGTAATGTAATGTATGTACACAGTGACTGCACCAGCAGAATAGTGAGTGCAGCTCTGGAGTATAATACAGGAGATAACTCAGGATCAGTAATGTAATGTATGTACACAGTGACTGCACCAGCAGAATAGTGAGTGCAGCTCTGGAGTATAATACAGGAGGTAACTCAGGGTCAGTGATGTAATGTATGTACACAGTGACTGCACCAGCAGAATAGTGAGTGCAGCTGTGGAGTATAATACAGGAGGTAACTCAGGATCAGTAATGTAATGTATGTACACAGTGACTACACCAGCAGAATAGTGAGTGCAGCTCTGGAGTATAATACAGGAGGTAACTCAGGATCAGTAATGTAATGTATGGACACAGTGACTGCAGCAGCAGAATAGTGAGTGCAGCTCTGGAGTATAATACAGGAGGTAACTCAGGATCAGTAATGTAATGTATGTACACAGTGACTGCACCAGCAGAATAGTGAGTGCAGCTCTGGAGTATAATACAGGAGGTAACTCAGGATCAGTAATGTAATGTATGTACACAGTGACTGCACCAGCAGAATAGTGAGTGCAGCTCTGGAGTATAATACAGGAGGTGACTCAGGATCAGTAATGTAATGTATGTACACAGTGACTGCACCGGCAGAATAGTGAGTGCAGCTCTGCAGGATAATACAGGAGGTAACTCAGGATCAGTAATGTAATGTATGTACTCAGTGACTGCACCAGCAGAATAGTGAGTGCAGCTCTGGAGTATAATACAGGAGGTAACTCAGGATCAGTAATGTAATGTATGTACACAGTGACTGCACCAGCAGAATAGTGAGTGCAGCTGTGGAGTATAATACAGGAGGTAACTCAGGATCAGTAATGTAATGTATGTACACAGTGACTACACCAGCAGAATAGTGAGTGCAGCTCTGGAGTATAATACAGGAGGTAACTCAGGATCAGTAATGTAATGTATGGACACAGTGACTGCAGCAGCAGAATAGTGAGTGCAGCTCTGGAGTATAATACAGGAGGTAACTCAGGATCAGTAATGTAATGTATGTACACAGTGACTGCACCAGCAGAATAGTGAGTGCAGCTCTGGAGTATAATACAGGAGGTAACTCAGGATCAGTAATGTAATGTATGTACACAGTGACTGCACCAGCAGAATAGTGAGTGCAGCTCTGGAGTATAATACAGGAGGTAACTCAGGATCAGTAATGTAATGTGTGTACACAGTGAATGCACCAGCAGAATAGTGAGTGCAGCTCTGGAGTATAATACAGGAGGTGACTCAGGATCAGTAATGTAATGTATGTACACAGTGACTGCACCGGCAGAATAGTGAGTGCAGCTCTGCAGGATAATACAGGAGGTAACTCAGGATCAGTAATGTAATGTATGTACTCAGTGACTGCACCAGCAGAATAGTGAGTGCAGCTCTGGAGTATAATACAGGAGGTGACTCAGGATCAGTAATGTAATGTATGTACACAGTGACTGCACCGGCAGAATAGTGAGTGCAGCTCTGCAGGATAATACAGGAGGTAACTCAGGATCAGTAATGTAATGTATGTACACAGTGACTGCACCAGCAGAATAGTGAGTGCAGCTCTGGAGTATAATACAGGAGGTAACTCAGGATCAGTAATGTAATGTATGTACACAGTGACTGCACCAGCAGAATAGTGAGTGCAGCTCTGGAGTATAATACAGGAGGTAACTCAGGATCAGTAATGTAATGTATGTACACAGTGACTGCACCAGCAGAATAGTGAGTGCAGCTCTGGAGTATAATACAGGAGGTGACTCAGGATCAGTAATGTAATGTATGTACACAGTGACTGCACCGGCAGAATAGTGAGTGCAGCTCTGCAGGATAATACAGGAGGTAACTCAGGATCAGTAATGTAATGTATGTACACAGTGACTGCACCAGCAGAATAGTGAGTGCAGCTCTGGAGTATAATACAGGAGGTGACTCAGGACCAGTAATGTAATGTATGTACACAGTGACTGCACCAGCAGAATAGTGAGTGCAGCTCTGGAGTATAATACAGGAGGTAACTCAGGATCAGTAATGTAATGTATGTACACAGTGACTGCACCAGCAGAATAGTGAGTGCAGCTCTGGAGTATAATACAGGAGATAACTCAGGATCAGTAATGTAATGTATGTACACAGTGACTGCACCAGCAGAATAGTGAGTGCAGCTCTGGAGTATAATACAGGAGGTAACTCAGGATCAGTAATGTAATGTATGTACACAGTGACTGCACCAGCAGAATAGTGAGTGCAGCTCTGGAGTATAATACAGGAGGTAACTCAGGATCAGTAATGTAATGTATGTACACAGTGACTGCACCAGCAGAATAGTGAGTGCAGCTCTGGAGTATAATACAGGAGGTAACTCAGGATCAGTAATGTAATGTATGTACACAGTGACTGCAGCTCTGGAGTATATACTGCCTGTACACATCTCTGGTTCTTGTATACTGTGTCTCAGGTGGTGTGTGCAGTGTGAGGTGACCTCGTCCATCTTTCCCTGTTATATGACTGTGTGCAGACATTGGAGCAGACATGTACAGAGATCACCACCCTGCACATGTGACTCAGCCATTCTGGAGCTCCTGTAGAACTACATCTCCCATCATGCAGTGCGGCCGCTCTCCCGGGTGATGGCAGCTCTCGCCTCACTGTCTGGGTCTCCGGCGAGAGGCGTCCTGCTGTGACGTATGACGTCATCACGTCGCTCCCGACCTGCTGCTTGGGCTTGGGGGCGTGGCTATGTAAATTAACAAATATAGGGATTTATAATGTTGTCTTTTCTCCCGGTATAACCCGCTCTCCTGATCTCCACATCGCCGCTCATTATCACTCCGGGCGGGTTTTACAGTTTTTCTCAGTATTAGCGTGGTTGCCTGTAGCGACCAATCAGATTCCCACTTTCTTTTAGCATCACGAAAGCTGTTGCCTATGGCAACCTATCAGAGACCAGCTTTCATTTCAAATCCTAAAAGCTGGAATCTGATTGGTTGTCAGAGTCTGATGACGTCATGGAATGTTGCACATCCTATTGTGTACTATGATGTCACGCGCACTATATCAGGAGCAGAGGCCACAGGCAGCTGATTGTTCTGCAGTCTCTGGAGAGTGAGGTCAGTGCTTGTCTTCACCTTTATTCTTTCAGGTTTTTATCATTTATTTTGTTATATAAATTCATTTAACCCTTGATTAGCAGCAGGGGCCAGTGTGGCCCCATACAGATTACACATGGAGGGGCCAGTGTGGCTCCATACAGATTACACATGGAGGGGCCAGTGTGGCTCCATACAGATTACACATGGAGGGGCCAGTGTGGCTCCATACAGATTACACATGGAGGGGCCAGTGTGGCTCTATACAGATTACACATGGAGGGGCCAGTGTGGCCCCATACAGATTACACATGGAGGGGCCAGTGTGGCTCCATACAGATTACACATGGTGGGGCCAGTGTGGCTCCATACAGATTACACATGGAGGGGCCAGTGTGGCCCTATACAGATTACACATGGAGTGGCCAGTGTGGCTCCATACAGATTACACATGGAGGGGCCAGTGTGGCCCCATACAGATTACACATGGAGGGGCCAGTGTGGCCCCATACAGATTACACATGGAGGGGCCAGTGTGGCTCCATACAGATTACACATGGAGGGGCCAGTGTGGCCCCATACAGATTACACATGGAGGGGCAAGTGTGGCTCCATACAGATTACACATGGAGGGGCCAGTGTGGCTCCATACAGATTACACATGGAGGGGCCAGTGTGGCTCCATACAGATTACACATGGAGGGGCCAGTGTGGCTCCATACAGATTACACATGGAGGGGCCAGTGTGGCTACATACAGATTACACATGGAGGGGCCAGTGTGGCCCCATACAGATTACACATGGAGGGGCCAGTGTGGCTCCATACAGATTACACATGGAGGGGCCAGTGTGGCTCCATACAGATTACACATGGAGGGGCCAGTGTGGCTCCATACAGATTACACATGGAGGGGCCAGTGTGGCTCCATACAGATTACACATGGAGGGGCCAGTGTGGCCCCATACAGATTACACATGGAGGGGCCAGTGTGGCTCCATACAGATTACACATGGAGGGGCCAGTGTGGCCCCATACAGATTACACATGGAGGGGCCAGTGTGGCTCCATACAGATTACACATGGAGGGTCCAGTGTGGCTCCATACAGATTACACATGGAGGGGCCAGTGTGGCTCCATACAGATTACACATGGAGGGGCCAGTGTGGCTCCATACAGATTACACATGGAGGGGCCAGTGTGGCTCCATACAGATTACACATGGGGGGCCAGTGTGGCTCCATACAGATTACACATGGAGGGGCCAGTGTGGCTCCATACAGATTACACATGGAGGGGCCAGTGTGGCTCCATACAGATTACACATGGAGGGGCCAGTGTGGCTCCATACAGATTACACATGGAGGGGCCAGTGTGGCTCCATACAGATTATACATGGAGGGGCCAGTGTGGCCCCATACAGATTACACATGGAGGGGCCAGTGTGGCTCCATACAGATTACACATGGAGGGGCCAGTGTGGCCCCATACAGATTATACATGGAGGGGCCAGTGTGGCCCCATACAGATTACACATGGAGGGGCCAGTGTGGCCCCATACAGATTACACATGGAGGGGCCAGTGTGGCTCCATACAGATTACACATGGAGGGGGCAGTGTGGCTCCATACAGATTACACATGGAGGGGCCAGTGTGGCCCCATACAGATTACACATGGAGGGGCCAGTGTGGCTCCATACAGATTACACATGGAGGGGCCAGTGTGGCTCCATACAGATTACACATGGAGGGGCCAGTGTGGCTCCATACAGATTACACATGGAGGGGCCAGTGTGGCTCCATACAGATTACACATGGAGGGTCCAGTGTGGCTCCATACAGATTACACATGGAGGGGCCAGTGTGGCTCCATACAGATTACACATGGAGGGGCCAGTGTGGCTCCATACAGATTACACATGGAGGGGCCAGTGTGGCTCCATACAGATTACACATGGAGGGGCCAGTGTGTCTCCATACAGATTACACATGGAGGGGCCAGTGTGGCTCCATACAGATTACACATGGAGGGGCCAGTGTGGCTCCATACAGATTACACATGGAGGGGCCAGTGTGGCTCCATACAGATTACACATGGAGGGGCCAGTGTGGCTCCATACAGATTACACATGGAGGGGCCAGTGTGGCTCCATACAGATTACACATGGAGGCGCCAGTGTGGCCCCATACAGATTACACATGGAGGGGCCAGTGTGGCTCCATACAGATTACACATGGAGGGGCCAGTGTGGCTCCATACAGATTACACATGGAGGGGCCAGTGTGGCTCCATACAGATTACACATGGAGGGGCCAGTGTGGCCCCATACAGATTACACATGGAGGGGCCAGTGTGGCTCCATACAGATTACACATGGAGGGGCCAGTGTGGCTCCATACAGATTACACATAGAGGGGCCAGTGTGACTCCATACAGATTACACATGGAGGGGCCAGTGTGGCTCCATACAGATTACACATGGAGGGGCCAGTGTGGCTCCATACAGATTACACATGGAGGGGCCAGTGTGGCTCCATACAGATTACACATGGAGGGGCCAGTGTGGCTCCATACAGATTACACATGGAGGGGCCAGTGTGGCTCCATACAGATTACACATGGAGGGGCCAATGTGGCTCCATACAGATTACACATGGAGGGGCCAGTGTGGCTCCATACAGATTACACATGGAGGGGCCAGTGTGGCTCCATACACATTACACATGGAGGGGCCAGTGTGGCTCCATACAGATTACACATGGAGGGTCCAGTGTGGCTCCATAC
>JARQOC010001151.1:0-48263 GCA_033576535.1 Allobates femoralis | reverse complement strand
TTGCTTTTCCCGGCTCCCCAATAAACTTCTGGACCAAATCCGACTGTTGCCGTACCCATTTTCCTTTTGCAAAATCAATGTTTGATTTTGGCAAATTTTTTGGGGTTTTTTGTTTGTCCACCCCGTCTCTTGATGATTGACCACAAGTTCTCAATGGGATTAAGATCTGGGGAGTTTCCAGGCCATGGACCCAAAATCTCTATGTTTTGTTCCCTGAGCCATTTAGTTATCACCTTTGCTTTATGGCAAGGTGCTCCATCATGCTGGAAAAGGCATTGTTGGGTGCCAAACTGCTCTTGGACGGTTGGGAGAAAGTTGCTCTTGGAGGACATTCTGGTACCGTTCTTTATTCATGGCTGTGTTTTTAGGCAAGACTGTGAGTGAGCCGATTCCCTTGGTGAGAAGCAACCCCACACATGAATGGTTTCAGGATGCTTTACAGTTGGCATGAGACAAGACTGGTGGTAGCGCTCAACCTCTTCTTCTCCGGAATAAGCTGTTTTCCAGATGTTCCCAAACAATCGAAAAGGGGATTCATCAGAGAAAATGACTTTACCTCAGTCCTCAGCAGTCCACTCCCTGTACCTTTTGCAGAATATCAGTCGGTCCCTGATGTTTTTTCTGGAGAGAAAGTAGCTTCTTTGCTGCCCTCCTTGAAACCAGACCTTGCTCAAAGAGTCTCCCCCTCACAGTGCTGCAGAAGCAACTCACACCAGCCTGCTGCCATTCCTGAGCAAGCTCGGCACTGCTGGGTAGTCCGATCCCGCAGCTGAAACAGTTTTAAGATACGGTCCGGGCGCTTGCTGGTCTTTCTTGGGCGCCCTGGAGCCTTTTTGACAACAATGGAAGCTCTCTCCTTGAAGTTCTTGATGATGCGATAGATTGTTAACTGAGGTGCAATCTTTCTAGCTGCGATACTCTTCCCTGTTAGGCCATTTTTGTGCAGTGCAATGATGGCTGCACATGTTTCTTTAGAAATGGTTAACTGAAGAGAAACAATGATACCAAGCACCAGCCTCCTTTTAAAGTGTCCAGTGGTGTCATTCATACTTAATCATGAATGATTGATCGCCAGCCCTGTCCTCATCAACACCCACACCTGTGTTAATGGAACAATCACTAAAACGATGTTAGCTGCTCCTTTTAAGGCAGGACTGCAATAATGTTGAAATGTGTTTTGGGAGTTAAAGTTCATTTTCTAGGCAAATATTGACTTTGCAAGTAATTGCTGTTAAGCTGATCACTCTTTATGACATTCTGGAGTATATGCAAATTGCAAAACTGAAGCAGTAGACTTTGTTAAAATTAATATTTGTATCATTCTCAAAACTTTTGGCCATGACTGTATATGCATAATCAAAAAGCATGTATGTGCAGGAAAATCACAAATTCCTATCAATAGAATCGCAAAATCAAATGTCAATGTTATATTAAGATCTAAAACTATATTGAGTAATGATTGAACATCTAGCCAAAATTGAGCTAAAACAGCACAAGACCAGAATATATGTCTAATCGAACCCATTAATCCACAATTTCTCCAGCATAAATTGCTATTACATGAATCAATAGTATTTTTGCGGGGTAAAGTACCATTTTGTGAAGAGTTTATATTGGGTTTCCAATAATGATGTACATGGTACAGAAAAATATAAGTTTTCTAAAATAACAGAAAGCTGATCATGCAATGTCTTATTGTCAATATATAATTGTCCCTCCCATATTCTTAAAAATTTGTTATTATCAAAAACTACATCTTTATTAAATATCTTATAAAGACATACAGGCTTTGGGCGCTGGTGGAGGACCTAGAAAAGGTGGAGGAGGCAGAAGCAGTGGAGGAACTTCTAGATACAGAGGTTTGATGCACAACCTGTGGGGATGGCAAGACTTGTACAGCAGCCCCTTAGCCTGCTGTCACCATAGTCAGCCAGTGCCCAGTCAGCCACATGTAACGCTCCTATCCATGCTTACTCATCCAAGTGTCTGTGGTGAAATGCACCCTGTCACACACAGAGTTTCTCAAGGAAGTGTTGATGTTGTGTGCGACATGCTGGTGTAGCGCAGGCACAGCTTTCTTGGAGAAGTAGTGGCGACTGGGCATCTGGTACTGGGGCACTGCGACGGCCGTAAGGTCTTGAAAATCCTCTGTATCCACCAGCCAGAATGGCAGCACATCCGTAGCCAACAACTTGCAGATGGTGAAATTCAACCTCTTAGCTTTGGAATGGGTAGGAGGAAATGGTCTTTTACTTGTCCACTTCTGAGGGACCGAGGGCTGGCTGCTAGGCTGAGACAGGGTTGAGTAGGGTGTCCCAGACAAACTGCTGGTCTGTGAGGGAGGTGCAGGCGGAACTATAATGTTACATTCATAAAAAGGTTGGGCTCTCGATGTCTGACAGCGTTCAACACCACCAGGTGTTTCCTCTTCCAAAACAGCTGACGACCTGTCAATAACACTGGCTGTTGCGGGTAAAGAGGTGGAAGTTCTGTGGCCTAAAGCATGTGTGACTGCTGTCCCCACAGTCACAGAGTATGAAGAAGCCACAGAAGTACTTGATGGGGCAGACGGTGGTTGGCCAGGCCGCATTGTAGCACAGTGAGCTTCCCACTATGACTTATGCTTCATGTCCATGTGACGGTTCATGCATGAAGTACTCAAACTATTGATTTGTTGGCCTCTACTCAGTTTTTGTTTACAAGATTTGCAGATAACATGAGTCGGGTCATCCTTTGCGATCTGAAAAAAGGCCCAGGCTAGGCAAGGCTTAGCGCCCATGTGACATGCAGAGCCACAACGACTTCTGCATAGAGGCACAGTTGTGGCTGAGGACGCACTTGTTGACGTGTTTCCAGGACTCCATCTCTGTTCAGGAAGCCGCAACCTAACCTTGTCACTAGCATCCCCCTCCACCTCCTCTGCTGAGCTCATCAACTTCCTGCCTGTGGGTTGACAGTAACTTAGATCTCCAACCTCATCATCACCCTGTGTTCTCACACTCGTCAACCTCAGAGCCAACCTCTTCCTGCCCTGAGCGCAAAGTCAAGTTGTCATTCCAATCAGGTATTTGAGTCTCATCATCATCCACCTCATTGTCTCCACCAACAGGGGTTACAGTTTGGGAATGAAAGTCTACATTATGCTCGCCCCCTTCTTCATCTGGGTCTGGATCTGATTTACAAAGATTTTGGGCATCGGTGCAGATCATTTCCTCGTCTTGACTCAATGAAGCTTTGGAGCAAACCTCTGATTCCCAGGCTATAATATGAGTGAACAGCTCTGCAGACTCACTGATCTGTGTTACCCCATACTCATTAGGGCAGCTGGAGACTTGTGAGCTGTGAGGAAGCCAGTGCGATTGGGGTGACACCTCTGAGGACTGGAGGGTTTGGGATGTTGAAGTTGAGGTGGAGGAGAGCCCACTTGATGGAGCACTTGATATCCATTCAAGTACCTGCTCTTTTTGGGCCTCATCTACAAGTTTAAGCGATGCTCTGCTGTGTAAAAAAGGGATGATATCAGATCTTCCACGAAAAGAAGTAGACATTTTAGTTTGGCTTCAAGAAGGTATTTGTTCAGCAGATGTTTCTGTTACTTTAGCACCTACCCCACGGACAAAAAGATTTTTACCCTTTCCAACATGCCTATTCCCCTTTCCACCATCAGCAGACATTTTACCACTCATTTTGGAGGTTAACTAATTGGCAACTCTGTAGTTGTTGGCACAAAAAAAATGGATGCTAAACTGGCAGAGCTGAGTGGCCAAACAGTGGCAGTGAGCTAAAGAGGTTTTGGTAAGTAGGTTTTTGCAGATGCAATACAAGATTTCTGCACTGTGTTGTGGTAGATTTCAAAAGAACACTGAAGTACAGCTACCTAGTCAAACTGTGGTACTAGTCAAAAAGGATTTGCTTGGCTAGATGCAGTACAAAATGGCTATTACAGACAGGCGGTGTAGCTTTCTTCACAACCGTGCTAGACCAATGCCTTGGACACACTGCTACTAGCCAAAAAGGATTTACTGGGCTAGATGCAGTAAAAAATGGCTATTACAGACAGGCGGTGTAGCTTCCTTCTCAACAGTGCAAGTTATGTTTGGTATTGCATCCCAGTTCCACTGAATAGTACTACACTGTAATATACACTATCCCTGGATTGGTATAACTCAAATTGTGAGAAAAATGCCTCACCAAAGAAGAGGACTATAGATGTTCATTCTAAAATTAGTTTATTACTCAAATAATACATACCGTATATACATTGCCTTGTGAAAGTATTTGGCCCCCTTGAGCTTTTCAACCTTTTGCCACATTTCAGGCTTCAAACATAAAGATATAAATTCAAATTTTTTTGTGAAGAATCAACAACAAGTGGGACACAATGTGAAGTGGAACAAAAATTTATTGAATATTTTAAACTTTTTTATCAAATAAAAAACTGAAAAGTGGGGCTTGCAATATTATTCGGCCCCCTTGAGTGAATAACTTTGTAGCGCAACTTTTGCTGCGATTACAGCTGCAGTCTCTTGGGGTATGTCTCTTTTAGTTTTGCACATCGAGAGACTGAAATTCTTGCCCATTCTTCCTTGCAGAACAGCTGGAGCTCAGTGAGGTTGGATGGAGAGTGTTTGTGAACAGCATTTTCAGCTCTTTCCACAGATTCTCATTGGATTCAGGTCTGGATGTGACTTGGCCATTCTAACACCTGGATACCTTTATTTTTTAACCATTCCATTGTAGATTTTGCTTTATGTTTGGGATCATTGTCTTGTTGGAAGATAAATCTCGTCCCAGTCTCAGGTCTTTTGCAGACTCCAACAGCTTTTCTTCCAGAATAGTCCTGTATTTGGCTCCATCCATCTTCCCATCAATTTAACCTTCTTCCCTGTCCCTGGTGAAGAAAAGCAGGTCCAAACCATGATGCTGCCACCACCATGTGTGACAGCGGGGATGGTGTTTTGAGGGTGATGGCCTGTGTTGCTTTTATGCCAAACATATCGTTTTGCATTGTGCCCAAAAAGTTTGATTTTGGTTTCATCTCACCAGAGCCCCTTATTCCACATGTTTGGTGTCTCCCAGGCGGCTTGTGGCAAACGTCGAAACGAGATTTTTTATGGATATTTTTGAGAAATGGCTTTCTTCTTGCCACTCTTCCATAAAGGCCAGATTTGTGCAGTGTACGACTGATTGTCTATCACAGATCAGGAGCATTTATACAGAGACTTGATTACACACAGGTGGATTCTACTTATCATTACAAGTCATTTAGGACAACATTGGATCATTCAGAGATCCTCACTGATCTTCTGGAGTGAGTTTGCTGCACTGAAAGTAAAGGGCTGAATAACATTGCACACCCCACTTTTCAGTTTTTTATTTGTTGAAAATTTTAAGATATCCAATAAATTTCGTTCCACTTCACGATTGTGCCCCACTTGTTGTTGATTCTTCACAAAAAAATTTGAATTTATATCTTTATGTTTGAAGCCTGAAATGTGGCAAAAGATTGAAAAGTTCAAGGGGGCCAAATACTTTCACAAGGCAATGTATATCATATTAAAACAGATGAGAAATTTATTTTCCACATTCTCTGCCATTATCTGGCAGCACACAGGGCAGCCCCGCTGCTGTGATGTCACATGCTCACAGTTGGGGCCACTCTATTATGATGTCATAACACGGAACATGCATAAACCAACTCCACACAGACTCCACACATCTTCTGATCTTCAGACCACACAGCTCTTGGGAGAACTAATATTCCATCAGAAGGCTTGGGGCCTTTATCATGAGCGCCCGAGAGCTGAATCAGCTGAACGCTGACAATCAGAGATGGAATGAGTCGCCGTGAAAATCAAGGTACAGTGAAATATTTGGGGGGAGATACTCAATATTCATGCCCTATAGGGCTTTCTTGGGGTGGGACATCTCTGTGACATGATGGGTCTAGGACAGTGATGGCGAACCTTTCAGAGGCCGAATGCCCAAACTGTAACCCAAAACCAATTATTTATGGCAAAGTGCCAACGCAGTAATGTAACCTAAATTACAGCAGTGGTAATCAGAAGCGCTGCACAGGGGGAAGAGCCAGCAGATGCCAACTCTTTTCCCTGTACTGATGATCAATTCAATTATTTTAACAATTAATTGATTTTAAACTTAGCTTTGCACTCTTCTCTTCTCTTCAGCAGTGGTCATCCAGCTCATGTGTTTGGCACAATGAAGCTGAGCAGATCCCATTGCCCTTTCTAGAATCAGCAGGTGTATTGATCTGTATGGAAAAAATGCTGAATATTAGACAGATAAGAGATAGATTTTATCTTGGAATGCAAGCAGATTTCATACTGAAATCCTGGTCCTTATCTAGTAGTAATATCTCCATCCTGACTCTATCCTTGTAATAATGTGTCCCATCCTGACCTTCCCCTTGTAGCTATATGCTCCATACTGACCCTCTCCTTGTAGTAATGTGCTCCATCCTGACCCTCTCCTTCTAGCATGTTTACTTGCTATTAAGCTTTCGTAATGATTCATTTATGCAAGGACTGCATATATTAGATTTGGCATGCATATCACTGCTCTGTACCTGACTGTCTTTGTATGAACACTGTATGAAGGTTTGATACATGCATTTATGATTTTGTATGTCAGCCATGAGTGTCCTTACACAGCTGCCAAAACAGGCACTCCAATGACACAATTATTTGTGCTAGAAATAATACATCATGGAAATTATGTGTATTTGGCAGTTGGTATATTTTTACGAGACAGTTTTTTTATTTATATCACTTATATACATTATCTACTGGCTGTAATTGTCACCACATTTATCCTGCACTATTATGTGTTTTATGTAAGAGTCTCTGTCCTTTTTGATAGGAATAAAAATTGTTACATTCTGTAACCATATACGCTCCACTCTTTCTCTTGTATGTATTATAGCTTTTTGGTGTTGAGCAGCATTGGCTAAAAATTCGGGCAGAATTTACCTTTGCCTTTAAATTATTACCATATGAAATTAAATCCCCACTGTTATACTACTATAAAAGAATACATTCCTCTCAAATAGAATGCTACCTTCCAACATTGGATATTCGGAGAGCCTATTCGTTTATGGCTCATACATGCAGTATGTTTCATTGCCTCTTGAATATTCTGTTAAATGGAATTCTTGTACAAGTTACCGCAGTGATTTTCATAAAATATGGTGATACAGAAAAAAATCTTAATAAATCCTACCTAAAAAAATGGGGTATTGCTATACCCCGTCCTTTTCATACTAGGGTTAGATCCAGGTACTCATACAATTCTGTGGATTATGGTTCCCATGCACCAGTGGCTTATTGCTTACTGTCCCAATCTGTCACCAAAGAAGAATAAGACAAATGTGACCAGTGAGATGTATGTTATACAGTATTACTTCCCTGCTCCTCCCAAATACAATCAGTTGTCTCCATAGTAATATTATGTCTCCCAATACACCTACCTCTATGTACACGATCTTCAAATATGAGGAGATTAGGTTCCCCTCAATGGTAGGGTTCCAGGCCCATGACAGACTTTATAAGATACGTTCAACAAGCTATTAGATCCTTTGTATTAATATCTCACATAGCATGTTCCATCCTACCTCATATATCCCAACTGGCAACATCCTCATGGTCCAGGCTTAGCAGTATCTGATTTAATGTGGGGGTATTTATATCCCAACCGCTGGCCATTAATCTCATTATTGTTACTAATTGCAATAAGTCACTCTGGTACTACTTACGCTATTTGCAGAGGTTAATAATCCAAGGATCTGTATTGGAGCTCCAAATTCACACTCTGGACTTTGGGTGCTAGCGTTCCACAGTCAGGATATGTAGTCCAAGAAGAGAGAATTGAAAAATTGCAGCACTCCAAGTCCTTAAAACGTCCAACTTTTATTAGAAACAAGGCTAAAAGCAACATCACGGGAGAGATGCAATGTACGAGGGACGGCAGACTGTCCTGGGACCAATTGAAGCGCCAGGTGGCATGAAACATTCTGTTGTCCCTCACTCACGGGCCCCATAGTGGCTGTTTGGCTCTGCTGACATTGGCAGTACTCCACTAGAGGGTCATATTTTAAGACAGGCAGTGCAGGTCTTAGTCCAGAATATGGCAATTTTTTCTAGGGTTATCTTCTCCCTAAACATCAGAGCAGCAAAAGAGCCAAATTGGGAATTATTATGCTAAACTATCATTTCTTTATAGGTCAATCGTTCGTTGTCAATAGACTGAGGTCTGCTGAAAGACAACAGGAAGACTCTTTAATAATCGGAGTCAAGAAGAGAACAGGGACCAGACGCCACTCCCCTCTAAACCAAGACCATGCAGGACCTTCAATACCAACGGTAAGGAGACGCAGGGATGGCGGTTTGTCCCATTTCACCAACCAAATGCCTGCACAACTGCAGAAAATAGGTGTCTAGTAGTGATGTCCCATCCTGGTCTCTGTACTGCAGCAATGTCCTTATGCTTGTCCCTATATTGTAAAAATATCCCAATACTGGTCCCCATATTGTAGTAATGTCCCATACTGGTCCCCATATTGTACTAATGTCCCATACTGGTCCCCATATTGTAGTAATGCCCCATACTGGTCCCCATATTGTACTAATGTCCCATACTGGTCCCATATTGTAGTAAATGCCCCATACTGGTCCCCATATTGTACTAATGTCCCATACTGGTCCCCATAATGTAGTAATGCCCCATACTGGTCCCCATATTGTTGTAATGTCCCATACTGGTCCCCATATTGTAGTAATGTCCCATACTGGTCCCCATATTGTAGTAATGTCCCATACTGGTCCCATTATTGTAGTAATGTCCCCCATACTGTCCCCATATTGTAGTAATGTCCCATACTGGTCCCCATATTGTAGTAATGTCCCCCATACTGGTCCCCATATTGTAGTAATGTCCCCCCATACTGGTCCCATATTGTAGTAATGCCCCATACTGGCCCTTCTTGTAGTAATGTCCCATCCTGGTATCTCTTCTTTTTGCTGTTAATGTGCCCTGTTTTTCTCATGCACACACGCACATTTTTTCATCTCTCCTACATTACCTCGGGCCTCGGCATCATAGTTCCTGCGGCCCCCAGGCACCGTGGATGCCTTGACGACATGGTTCTTGCTTTATTATAAACTCCAGGGGGCCGCACAGAGTCAAGCTCTTCCTCCAGACTTCCACAATTTCCTCCACAAATTTTGCATTTCATTTTATAAATCAAGGTCTCAGAGTCTGGAGGAAGAGTGGAGAGGCCAGAATCCAAGAGTCTGGAGGAAGAGTGGAGAGGCCACAATCCAAGAGTCTGGAGGAAGAGTGGAGAGGCCACAATCCAAGAGTCTGGAGGAAGAGTGGTGAGGCCATAATCCCAAGCTGCTTGAGGTCTAGTGTGACGTTTCCACAATCAGTGATGGTTTGGGAGTCATGTCATTTGCTGGTGTAGGTCCACTGTGTTTTATGAAGACCAAAGTCAGCGCTGCCGTCTACCAGAAAATTTAGAGCCCTTCATGCTTCTCTCTGCTGACAAACGTTTTGAGATGGGAATGTCATTTTCCAGCAGGACTTGGCACCTGTCCACACTGCCAAAAGTACCCATACCTGGTTTACTAACCACAAATTTACTGTGATTAATTGGCCAGCAAATTCGCCTGACTTAATCCCCATTAGGAATCTAGGGGGAATTGTCAAGAGGAAGATGAGAGACACTAGACCCAACAATGCAGATGAGCTGAGGCTGCTATCAAAGCAAACCTGGGTTTTCCATACACCTCAGCAGCCACAGGCGGATTGCCTTCACGCCATCCCGCATTGAGTTGCATTTACATGTACATACTTTTAATTAGGCCAACATTTTAGAGTTAAAAATAATTTTATCAATTGGTCTTATATATATATTCTAATTTCTGCGATAATGAATTTTGGGTTTCCATTGGCTGTAAGACATAATCATCAACATTTACAGAAATAAAACACTTGAAATAGATCACTCTATTTGTAATGACTCTGTATAAAAACATGTATTTCACTTTATGTATTGAATTACTGAAATAAATATTATCTTCTTGATCTTATTCTAATTTACGGAGAAGCACATGTATATATATTTTTAAATCCTCAACCCTGGCACCGCCCCCGCAATCTTAGTGCTAAATACGATCCTGTGTATAATACTGTAGATTCTGATAATGCCACAGTGCGGAACCCTTGTGTGACTTTAGGCAGCCAGAAGTTAGCGGGCGTGAGCGGCTTAGGTGATAGGCGTGGTTTGCCATTGGTAGACGTGGCTCGGCCATTTACCGAAGGAATTTATACATTATTTTTTAAGGTCCACGTGGTTCAAACTGCAAGTTACTCATGGAATGCAAGCATCGCACACTGTGACATCGAAGAGGTTTGTAGGCCACATGTGCTGTATGAGAACAATACCAACCAATGTGTAAGCCGATCACTGATCTCTGAACCCACTCCTATCTGGTCTCCAATAATCAATCACTGCTTTCATTCTCTGCAGGGATATCGGTCGCCGCCCAAGCAGATACCAGAGTTTGGCTTCTGCCAATGAACGAAGAGGTGAGATTTGAGCTATGGACAGTGTCCTGTCACAGAGAGAAGTGTTACCTGTGCGTCTCGTACCCAGAGGATGGAGGTGACCTATACGACCGTAAGAGCAAAATCAGAATGTCTCCCCATGAGAACAACGACCAATCGGTGAGTCTGGGGTGTCTGCTGCCAGTAGCACAGAGGATATCATGACATCTCCCCACTATTGGGATAGGATAGGCAAGAATGTCTAATACGAACAACTCTTTATAATTTCCATTGCAGGAGACAAGACAAAGTCCAAGGCGACCACCGAGACCTAAAGAAAGAAACATCAGCCTTCCAGATATGCCATCGAAAAGGTGAGTCTGTCACCTCCAGAGCTGCACTCACTATTCAGCGGTTATGTAAGTTACCTGGAGAATAACAAAATGTAACAGCAAAATACTGTCTGCAGCTCTGAGGTGACTGGAGAATAAGACATGATGTAACAGCAGAATAGTAAAGTACAGCTCTGGAGATGACTAGAGAATAAACATTGATATAACAGTAGACTAGTGACTGCAGCTCTGGAGGTGACTGGGTACAGGACACGATTATTAGCAGGACAGTGATCGCAGCTCTGGAGGTGACTGAAGGATAAACATGATGTAACAGCCGAATAGGTGACTGCAGCTCTGGAGCTGACTGGAGGATAAGGCTATGTTCACACTGAAGATTTTTGGTGCTTGTTTTTTTTGAACCACTGCACCAAAAACGGATCAGTCACTGCGCCTGCAGCAAAGTGAAATTTTCTTTCTCTGTGTTGGTTTTTTTTTAACACTTTAATAGAAATTCTCTACCAAGATGTAAGCTGAGCTGTGCGCTGGTGGCCATGGGAAAGTTTCATTGTGAGTTCATGCTGTACAAGCATGAACTCACATGAACCCTGATAGCACCACGAGGGCTACTTCTAATGAACAGCTGATCAGCATCAGCTGATGCCTCAGCTGCTCATTTGAAATAACTGGCAGGAAAGCCGGCAGTGAGAAGACTTCACCGCTACGCTTTCCTGTGCGGTGCTTGCGCTCCCTGCTCATTGATGCTGCTCCCTGCTTCCCTTGCAACCTCTCCATCCGATCCTAATTTAGGACCGGGCTGGGGAGTCCAGAACCAGGAGCGGGGGAGGGGGTATCAGGGAGCAGGGAGCGCAGCACAGAACAGGAAAGCCGGCGGTGAAGTGTTCTCACTGCCGGCTTCCCCGTCCGGGTCCTTCGCTCCCTCGCCCTTGTTGCTGCGCTCCCTGCACGGTCCTAACTCAGGATCGGGGTGGGGACTTGGCGGGGGGAGTGGAAATCGGCATTGGGAGGCAGAGGATTGGCTGAATGATTGTTTAAAAGCGCGGCTTTTTTACCGCCACTTTTTTAAACAATCATGCACCCATTTCAGCCTTTTCTTTAGCCCCAGATATAGGGTCCAGCTGAGGAATTACTCGTGTTACTTCGCTTTTTCCCATTGACTTACATTAGACTCTCTACTCATAACGAGTACCCGTATCGGACCGTCTCGTAACGAGTATAGGAGTCTGAATATATCACTACTTGCTCATCCCTTTATGACACCCATTGCTTTCTCCCCCAGTTGAAACGTATTGTTACATTTCTCCCGTTCCAAGATGTCCATCACCTCGGGCAAACCAGCAGCACCATCAGACAGGAATGTATCCGCAATTAGACACTGGAGGAATCCTTTATCAGAATATCCCAATGCCACTGCGTATGAGAGAGGAGGAAACAGACTGGATGGATAATGTACAGGACGGAGGAGACAGTTTATCCTTCACGTAAGGAGGGGCAAGGGTCACATGTTATTGTGTTAGAAGGGAACATAAATCATTGTGAAAGTTCAGGCCATCCTGCACTGTAGGGAGGGGGGCATAGGTCACAGATCATTGTGGAGGCGTGATTTTAAAGGGGCAACCCCATCTCCTAATTTTTCCTTCTTTTCTATTTTCTTGCAGACACGCAAGGGATGTTTTTCTATCGTTTGCAGGCTATCATCGCAGGCAACACTGGCTCCTGGTCCCCTCATGCTGATGGCTTTCAGCGATTCCTGGTTAATAAAGACAGCTTTTTATTAAGATTAGGGGGGTGGCGCTCTATGCTAAATCAGATCTTCAGGGACCTCACTTCCACCGCAACCCCGAATCGGTCAGGAGAAACCAGAGCACACACTGTCGCCCGAGACTTAAAAGATTAAGTGCCCTGACGAGGCCCTGCTGGGTATTGTGTGTGACATATAGTAACATGTTTCCATTGAGCCTACTGATCTTAGCATTATTTCCATGGCGTCATCAATTTATCGTCGATAGTGCACTCCCGACAGAATTATGTCCCTTTTCCATGTTGTGTAAATAAAAGCTTATAACCTACGTTAAATTCATTCTTTGGGGTTTTATACATTACTCTTTGAAACTGAAACCCTCCCAAATGTTGTTAGTGTTAAAAAATTAATTGGCTCAATATGAAATTGACATTTTAATGAACACAGAATGGTCAGATTTTGGCAAGACAAAAGTTTTGTCGGCCACACAAAGAAAAGTGATTTTAAACAAAAATGAACTTAAAATACAAATATATGTTGATAAATTGTGAATGAAGTTGTGGTGCTATTGAGTCATATTTAATAATTTATGGGACTTCAATGGTTGAAGGACAAAACCCATGTTTGTTCAACAACATTCATACAATTTTTATTGAAGTCACAGGAATAGCAAATAATGCTTCTTACAGCCTCCTAGGTTCATTAGTTTCTTTGGTTTTGTCTTCCAAGCTTCCCCTCCTTCACCTACCCCAAACATGCTCAATGATGTTCATTCTGGTGTTGGGCTGAGCACCTTGATTTTTTGCCTGAGGGACTTTTGTTGTATGAGATAAGCACCGCCTGTGCGAATTTGAAACCCTTTTTGATTTGGAATAAAAGGTAGTTAATACTTCCTTGATAATTAGGGTATTGATATTGCCTTCCACCTTGCAAATGTTTTCGCACACCCCCATACTGAATGTAACCCCAACCATGATCTTTCCACCACCAAAATAATCTGTTTTTTGGATGGTTTTGAATCCCATACGGGCCCAGTAGGTCTCCTCAGTATTTGCAGCGGCTGTGGTGTAATTCTACTGAAGATTCATCGGAGAAATCAACTTGCCACTTTTCCCCGCGTCCATCTGTTTTAGCGCTGTGGGCTTTGCAAATGCCACACTTTTTTATTTGCCTTTCTTTAGTGGTGGCTTCTGGGCACTGATTCGACCTGGAGGGCCATTTCAAGACAGAATCCACAAACTTTCTAGTTTTGACACAGGGACCTGAGGGACCAGGCCTGTTGGAGCTCTGCTGCTGTAGAGAGGCTTTTTTGGATTTTCAACTAACAAACGTTCCTCCTGACAGTTGTCTTCGGGGTTTGCCGGCCTGGCTTGTAAACACATCCCAGTCTTTCAAATCTTTTTTAATTCTTTTGTCTTGTGCTGACCACATTAAAGGTGCCGCCACCTCTGAGTGGATCTGGTCTTCAGCTCTGGATAATCAAGGCTTTGGTGTAGGGTGGATTTTTGGCATGTTGTCAAACTCAAAATTCAGTTCAAGTGAAGGTCTGCACCTTTGTATCTTCATTTACTAGACTAAGCAATTTTTTGATTTTTGCGCAGCACCATTTGCAGGGTTTAATATTTACATGCCAATACTTGTTTTCTCTCTGCTTTTTCCCCCCAAACATGTGTGTGCTTTCTGTAAAAATGTCATATCCCTTATAATTATCGGGTATCATTTGCAATTGTTGTGCTCTTATTAGAAATATTTCGCTTGAGTACCTTTTGTCTCTAGGTGATAGAATAAACTATTAGCCACATTTCTACTTCATTACTAGGTCAAGCAATTTCTGCCCCTTGAGTGACCTTTGCAGGAATTTGGCAGTATTGTTTTTCAATCTGCCCAATGTGAATTATTATTATTATTTATTTATATAGCGCCTTAGATTCCATGGCGCTTTACATGAGGAGAGGGGAGACAAGAACAAACACTAAATTTAGGGTCGGGACGTACAGGTACAGGAGGGGAAGGGACCCTGTCCACGGGGCTCACAGTCTAAGGGGCGGGTTAGGATACAGTAGGGGGGGAATGTAATGACATTTATCACCACACCTTTGCCCAGTTGTTGGCCAGTGTATTTAATATTCAACACATTATAGATATCATTTGTTACATTTTTAATTGTTTTTAGTGTTTTTCCACAGTGTGCTCTGTAAATTATAATAAAAAGTTTATTTTTTTAATTTTTGATCCCAATCATTATACCTTTTCCTGTCTTGGTCTTCTCATGGTGTTTAAGCGGTGTTGGTTTTTGTGAACGTTGTTGTGCGCTCAATTCCTTAATTATTTTTTCCATTGTTGTACACATCACCATCATGTTTTTTGGACAATACTAATACACATGGTGTTGGTTTCCCTTGGCTACACAAAGCACCACCATGTTTTCCAAGGTCAATTAAGGAAACGCTTGAAACACATGCAAAACCTTTTTGAAAAAGCAATGCGTTTTTGCATCTTTTCCATTAAATCCTATGGGTAAAAACACAGCATTTTATGCGTTTTTACTCTAAAAACCAAATGCAGGAACTCAAATAGACTTAGATGGAAAAGGGGCAATAGGGTTTTTTTTTTGGCTGCAATGTCGCCACCATTTACGATGGCATCACCATAACTTTACTGTTGTTTTCCTTGTAATAATTCTACAATTACCTTTTTGCAGTTCACCAGTGACACGCAAACAAACGGTTTTTGGTGGTGTACATCCTTGCTCCAAAATCCAACACCCACAGAAGAACCAAACATGTGCTGCATAGAGGTCTTTTTCTGGACACAAAAGGTTTGCTTAAGGATTGCTTTTACCCCCATCAATCATTTAACAACATCTTGCTGCTGGGCACTGAATGAAAGGCTGCTGCTCGGAAGGTAAAGAATGGTGGCAAAGGGTTCGGCCCCTCGCGGAAAAGTCACAGGTTAGAATCCTTTTATTATGTTTCCTTAGAGTCCGGGGGTTTGGATTTAAGCATCAATGAGGAGGCAATCTGCAAAACAACAACCTACACCCATCCCTAAACCTGGGCAAATATCAACTCCCGCTCACCGCACCACAGCCAGATGCACAGCAACCTGAAACTTCTAAAACATAGAGGTGAAGGACGGCACCCGAGGTGGAGGAGGCGCCAACGAATGGATTCCGCCCGGGGGGCAAGGAGGCACCACAAACTAACCTTTACCTTTTCCCTCCACGAGATGTGCAGCCTATATTGAAATAACACAATGGGACCTCTACAAAGAGCTTTTTGGAACCCTCCATGATTTCATCAGGAATTGTACATTCCACGGATGATCAATTGCGCAGTAAGGTCGTTATGAATGGGTGTCTGATCATGTGGTTTATAGATATACTGGAATAAGCCTGATCTATTGCCGGGAGTGCGGTGAAATAAACCTGTTTATCCCTTTAGCGGTGCTAACAGGAGCAGTTGAATGTGTCCACTGTTTGGCACTTTCCAACATACCTGTTGTAGTCATCCTTCCATATTTGTATATTGTATTTTTGATGATTTACTTCTTTTACACCTGTGCACTGTCTTTTTTGTTTGTGTGCTTTTTTTGGTATCGGTTTGTGTTTCTTTTTTTTTTTGAAAATTATCTTTTATTGAAGAAATTTGAAAATTTTAAAAGAATTACACATGTACAAAAAAACAAATAGAACAAAAAAAATTCCGTGGAGAATGGTTATATAAAATTAATAGACCGTAAACCTTATTTAAATTCTAGGTAGTAGGGGTCTCAAAAAGTCTCTCCTAGGATAAAGGGGAGTTCCCCTTTTAATGTTCAAAGAACCATAAGGTTAGGTTTCCATCTCTCAACAAATGAAACCAAAAAGAATAAACATATAGAAGAAAAAGAAGTACGAGTCATATACAAATGGTGTTGTGTTTCTTGAGCGATGTTAACCATGTGGTGTCCCCCCCTGTTTGTTGTGTGTGTTTACACTATATGGTCCTTGGAAGCTGTTGTACTAAATTAATGGGTACATTGTTTTGTGCAGTTTGAGTGTGTGTGATTGTCCGTTTCCAAAGTGGAGCAAAATAACAAAAAAGGAAGTGAAAGGATAAATTTATTAACATGTCAAAAAATAACGGCAATCCTCATACTTTTACTAAAGTAAAGAAAGACAAACTATAGAAATGTTATTGATTCTATTTTATGTATTAGATGAAATGTAACATAAACTTGAAAACTACTGATAGGATGTAATTGTGACCCAAAGGGGATAGTGTTGCAAATGTATGTAAAGTGCTTGGAATTAATATTGCTACAAAATGAATAAATATTATTATATACTTTATATTACCTATATACTCGTGATAAGCCGACCCTGTATAACCGACCCCCAACTTTTGCCCCCAAAACCTGGGAAAAACTATTGATCGTGTAATAACCGAGGTAGACCCTAGCACAAGTATCAGCCCCCAGCAGTGTGGTATACAGCATCCCAGGGTAGAACGCAGCCCAGTGGTAGTAAACCAAGCCCCGTAGTATATACGCCCCTTGGTATATACAGCCCCATGGTAGTATATACAGCCCCATGGATTACGGGCCCCCAGGATATACAGCCCCAGTGGTAATACGCCCCAGTGGTAGTATAGCGCAGCCCTAGTAGTATATCAGCCCAGTGGTTTAACGCCCCAGTGGTATATACAAGGCCCCAGGGTATATAAGCCCCAGGGGTATATATACAACCCCATGGTTAGTATACGGGCCCCACATATATACAGCCCCAGGGTTTATACACCCCAGTGGTGTATACAGGGCCCCAAGGGGGATATACGCCCAGTGGTAGATATAGCAGCCCCAGGGTTAGTTACAGTACCCCAGTAATCCCGGGCCCCCCAGCGACTCCGGTCACCTGTAAACAAACTATACTTATCACTGTCCCCGTGCCGCGCCCGCCGCCACTCGCCGTCCGCGATCCTCCATTTCATGCCTTTTTCCCCGTTTCCTGGTTGGGCGCCGGCAAATGACTCATTGCCTGCGACAAGACAGAAACAGGAAGAAGACGCCTGAAAGGAGGACGCGGACGGCAGCGGCGGCGGGGGCGGACAGCGGGACAGTGATAAGTAATATTTGCTTTAACGAGGTGAACCCGGAGGCGAGGCTTTGGTGGGGCCCCTGCATTATGGGGGATGCGGGGGGGGGGTGCTGTATACCGAGTATACATCGGTATGACCATGGTATACACGTATACAGCACTGCTCCGTATAAGCCGGGGGGTACTTTTCAGCCCAATTTTTGGGCTGAAAAACCGGCTTAAACCGGTATATACGGTAATAATAAATTTTTATTTTTATGGATAAACAAATAAGCATTATTTTAAATGGTCCTCAAACTAATGTTTTATATATCTATTATCTATGTTTATTCAAATTAACAAACTAATATATGTAGTGTTTAGCTTATGTATCAGTATATGTATAAAAATATTGAATTAAATTTAAAATATTAATTTTATCATATATCTATTTTAAATATATTTAAAATCTACATTTATATAAATTGACATATAATGAAATAGATCTGTGCAATGTTCTATTATATGGATTAGAGCAGAGGAGGAGATAGGTGAACAGCCGTCCCACCCACCCTTTCAGCTGTTCACAAAAAACCCCCCCAATGAAAAGACAAATAAAGTGTCTCAGCATCTTTGCACTGCAGTTACAAATATGGGTTTCCATCACCAACTGTTTAAAAGTTTGGAACATATATTCCTGTGATTACCTTAAAACTTCTAATATATATGTTTTTTACAAAAAAAATAATGGAGCAAAATATGTTATATATATACGGGTTGGACAAAATAATGGAAACACCTGGAAAAAATAAACCAAAATTTAGTTTAAATTGGGTAGGCCATCTTTGCGGCGATTACAGCCTCAATTCCCGAGGTATGGATTCATACAAGGTGATACTTGGCCCGCGGTTTCCCCACAAATGCACCCCAGATTACACAGAACCTCCGCCATGTTTTTACGTTGGGAGAAGGCTGTCTGGATGGAACGCTTCTTTGGTGTCTCCAAACGTACACTCCCGCCAGGGGGGAAAAATGGGATAAACGTGATTGGTCTGGGAATATCACATTTTCCACGCTCGAGGACCAATTCTGGGGTTTCTCACGCTCTAAACCCTTGGAAACATTTGTCATTGAGAGCAGCGGTTTCTAATTGAGCTCTTTCCGTGGATCCAGATTTGTGCAGCTCCCGAAACAGTTTTTATGGAAACGGGTTTCTGTAGGTGTCATTGATCAGCAGTGATTTTGGAGCCGTGGTCTTGCGACCTCTCACACAATTCGCTTTAGAGTTCGACGGTCTCTCTCAGTCAACTTCGACTTTCGCCGACCTGTGCTTTGCTCAGACGTTTTTCCTTCAGTCATTACTTTGGAGACGGTACCTTTGACACGCCAAGCATACGGACACTTTCTGTTACACTACGCCTGCCATACGAGCACCAACAATTTCCCTTTTGAAAATCTGAAAGGTCTGCCATTGGTATCAGATTCCATCAATGTTCTTACAATTCAGCAAAACAAAACAATTTTTACATACCTAGCTCTTCACACAAAATCAACTAAAAACATTAAAATGCCACGGTTTGCATGTTTAATAACATGTTCGAGGGATTATAATGGAAAAACGTTAGTGTTTCCATTATTTTGTCCAACCCCGTAATATATATCATATAACAATGTGTATCTTTATATGTTTTATAATGTACTAGATGTGGGCCGGATGCTATTGCATCGGAGGAGGGTGGTGTCTGTGTCGTCCTCACCTTTGCCTGCCTCCCCCTGGCCTCTTTCCCCCCTTTGGGGCCCGTTCCCCCTGTGCTCTGTTGGCTCCCTGTGCCTGTCTTCCCCTTTGTGTCTGCCTCCCCCGTGCCTCTTTCCTCTGTGTCCCCAGTGCCTCTTCTCCCTTGTGTCCCCCGTGCCTCTGTGTCCTGCTAACCTCCCCCTGTCCTCTGTCCCCCTTGTCTCTGTGTCCCCTGCCCTTGTTATCTGTGCCTGTGTCCCCCTCCTCCCCCTGTGCCTCTGTCCCCTGCACTTCTGGTCCCCCCCATTTCCCCTGTGCTTTTTGTGTCCCCCCTGACTTCCCCTGTGCCTCGTGTCCCCCTTGCCTCTGTCCCCCACCCTGCCTCCCTCTTTTCCCCCCTATTCCTCATGTCCCCTATGCCTATGTGTCACCTTGCACCTTGTCACCCTCCTCCCCCTCTGTACCCTGCGCCTGGCCCCCCTGTGCCTCTGGTCCCCCCGCCTTCCCCCTGTGCCTCTGTGTCCCCCTTGACTTCCCCTTGTGCCTCTGTTCTCCAGTGTCTCTGTGTCCCCTGCCTCCCCCTGTCCTCTGTGCCTCTGTCCCCCTGTGTCACCCTGCATTGGCCCCCTGTGCCTGTGTCCCCCTCCCTCCCGATGTACCTCTGACCCTGTTCCTCTGTGTCCCCCAGCCCTGGTCCCCCCTTCCTCCCCCTGTGCCTTGTCCCCCTGTTCCCCTATGCCTCTGTGTCCCCTCCCTTGTCCCTCGTGCCTCTGTCCCCCTGTGTCCCCCATGCCTCTTTTGACCCTGCACCTCTCTCCCCCTCCTCCCCTGGCCCTTGTGTCCCATTCCTTTGTGTCCCCCGTCTCCCCTATGCTTCATCACCCCCCCACCCACCCCATTCTCCTCTTGCCTGTCGCTCAGCTGAAGGCTCCGGACTGGGTGTGGAGTGGTCATTTGACAGGGTGGGCTGATGTGACATCACACCTGTACATGACCCTCCACACAGCCTTCAGGGAGCCTTCAGCAGAGCAGAAAGGTAACCCCGGTGAATTGAAAATGGAGGGGGGGGGAGGGGGAGGATGAAACACGGGGAAGACACAAGATCTACCTACATGATTTGTCCCCTTGTGGCACTTAAGCTGGGAGTGGACCGATCGCCATACTAAAAAGGGCCCATTATGGGTGTTCCAATTTGGCGTCGGTGTACTTCCACTGTTGCGGTGGATTTGGGAACCGTTACAACCTGACATAAGTAGCCAAAGGCAATTATGTAAGTAGATTACATGCATATTGTTTAAGGTAAAAATATTTTAATCGTGTTAGCCATAGATAGAAAAGTTTTATTGCAATCTGAGGGTCCTTTTGGATTGATACCTTTTAATGGCTAACTGAAAAGGGATAAACCGTAGCAAAGCTTTTGGGACACTGGGGCCCCCCTTCTTCAGGTGGAATACAAAATTTGAAGACAATTACTTATATAATAAGCAAACGAGAAAAAAAAAAAACAACACAGTGTTATAGCTGTAAAGAATACACAGTGATGTAAGCAGAGTAGGGTTAGGAAAATGGAAGCAGGACAGGGAAACCAGATTTCTAAATAAGCGGAAAACAAATTGTATTAGTAAATGGTTAACAGCCATGGAGACCTAAAAATACTTAATGAGTTGGGAGAGCAGAGTTTCTAAGTTGACGTTCACAGAATGTCAAGAGTTCATAGTCCCATTTTTCAGTGTGTTGCAATGTCTCTAAATACACTTTCTTTTATTTAAAATGCTATCCCCAAAAATGTCCGTTCATTTTACATAAAAAACCCATAATCCTGTAAGCATTTAATCCTGTTTTGAATGGTCAAAGGTCTTATCAATTTGTATTCCCAAATTCTTCCTCCCTGAATTTGAAGTTTATTTTTAAAAATGATCAGGCCTAATCGGTTTCACTGTTGTGGTCAGAGCTGCAAAAATGCTTTGCAAGGTAACCTATGCTTTTCTTTTTTGGTGGTGATGAAATTCTTCTTGTTTTAATTGTAATCCATCTCCCCTATGACATGCCACCTGTTGGGCATTTGGAACATATAATTAAATCCCACATTACTTGTGGTTGCACTGAAGTTCCGGATCTTGCACCTGATCTGTCCCAGGAATCCTTATCTTGTCGTTGTCATTAAGATGGAGGTTTTTGCCCTGTTCTGGTTGCAGGGAAAGGTTCTTGTTGTTGCTGGAGATACAGGGCGCTTCGACAATGAGTTTTTAGATCGGAGGTTCTAAAGATAGGTCACCATTTGTTTTTTTTCTAAACCTGATCCGGTTTTGACTTTCAAAAAGCTCAAAACCGGAGCAGGAAACGTCCTCATAGGAGCCAAGATAACAAAGTGCTTAAATTGTTAAAGCTGTAATTTAATATTAATTTTGGCCATCATGTCCCTTGGGGTGCCCCCTTCCCCCTAGAGACATGCTAACCACTAGGTGGCTTAGGGGTTAATTCCATTTCAGTATTGCCGATCCTGTCGGCTCTGTACAATTTTATCAATGAACCCGGCCCCCCTGACAGCGCGCATACTATAGTATTGTAGGTATAGAATTGCGCTGTCCGATGTCCTAGGCTTATACAGAAATCTATGGCAGCCGCTGGTTGAGGGGATAAATTACCAACTCATTTAGGGGTTTTCCCGTCCTTGTGCCTTGTTAATTGTCATTGTGAAACTGGCTTAACAGGAAACTGTCGTCTTCGTATTTTTAAAAGGTAACCCAGTTTAGATGGACACAAATCAAAGCGTGAATAAAAACAAAGTCTCCTTTTAGCTGACCCTGTGATTCGTTTGTTATGAATTGGGATTTAAAGGATGTTACAATGAGACGATTCCTTACAATACTTTTTTTTTTACAGGTTTCGGTAGCAGACAATTGTTCCTATTTTTGTTGTAGGGATGTGGTGGCTTCCAGATGGTGTCAGAGAATGTAAAAAATTCGAAATGGGGTGTGGTCAGTTTCATTAGCACATGCATCCACAGAAACCCACTTGTATATAAGAATATTGGCCCTCAATCGATCCAAATTTGAAAAATTGAAAAAATGTAACATCTTCTTTTTTGGGAACAGTATTGCATGTGATGCAGCTACAAAAACACTTTCAGTGTCTTTAACATCAAACATGAATGTTTGTGCCCAAATATTCTGGATTAAACAGGCAAAAGGAAAACATGTCTGGAGGAATTTCAATAAGTCCTCTCCAAGATTGTATTCATTTGACGCTGACCAGCCTAGTTTAATAAAAGTGCTGTATTCTGGGGTCCCTGGATCTCATGTTTGTGTTAGCGGGGGTCTTTAATGTTTTCCAGAATGACAAATTTAAGACAACAATCTACAATTTCTTTGGTGGCATGCAGGAAGGCATTGGCGGAAATCCCTCCAAGTAAAAACTTTCCACCAAAGGGAACAATTATTTTTGTCATCAACATTATTCTCTGATATCACGAAAACTATCAAAGAACTTCAAAGAATGGTTTTGTTGCCATTGTACACTCATCAAGTTAAAAAGTGTAGTTTTTTAATTGTTGGCAGGTTAGTGTCAGTTTTAATCTTGGAAACTGACGCTTAGAAATAGCCACAGAACATAAGTCCTCTCTCCAAGGTACTGGGTACTTAAGAGAGTATACAGGTGCCGTAGAAAATAGGCGGTAATATCTCCAGAAATGTCTCTCCAAAGTACGTCTCTCCAAAGTATGGTACCTCAAAGAGATAACAGAAAAAAGGTGTTTTGTAGAAATAGGCATGAATTTAAGTCCTCATCTAGAAAGTCTGTGTACCTCACAGAGTTATACAGGGTGCATAGAAATAGCCACAGAAATCAGTCCTCTCTCCTGAAAGTATTGTACCTCAAAAGGTAACAATATAAAAAGGCCAGAAAGTGGTCACTGTGAGGTAATTTTCAAAGTCGGTATTGCTGTGATGGTCGCCGCTATTGTTCTTGCAGTGACGTCACCAATTCAAATTCAGCGCCAAAGCCGCACGGCAGCGCTCATGGGCTGGCGCCACTGTCAGCAACCAATCACGCGTTGGCCATATTTAAATTCAGCTTCGCTGATTGGTCAATCAGGAAGTGGGGCCATGCTTGGCGGGGTTTTGAATCCCGTTCGTGATTGGCGCCGTGGGGCCCCCACCAATCAAAAAGCAGGATTCAAATCCCCCCAAACCCGAGCCGCTGACCACGGCAACCAAACCAGCGAGGCAGGATTTAAATCACGTACCAACAGGCTTTATTCGGCAACCAATCACGAGGCGCGCGAGCTTGAATCCCGCTTTGCTGATCGGTCCCGCCGGGGTCGGCTGCGACCAAAATCAACCGAAGTGGGATTCAAAATCCCCACACGGAAACGCGCCGCTTTGCTGATTTATCCCGAGATTTATCCCGAGTCCCGGGATTTAAATCACGAGCCAACAGGCTCATTGGTCGCCCGGCCGTCCGCGACCAATAGTGCTGATGGTGCGTGATTTAAACCCACCCCGCTGATTGGTTGCCGTGGTCAGCGGCGACCAATCAGCGAACAACGCGGGCTTTGCGGGATTTGAATCCCGCTTCACTGAGTGGTTGCCGCAGTCGGCCGCGACTTAATCAGCGAGGCGGGATTTAAATCAAGCGCCAACACGCCTGATGGTCGTCGCGGTCGGCCGGGCCAATCAGGAGAGATTTCAAATCTCCCGCAAAGGCACCACTGCTTCGCTGATTGGTTTGATTGGCTTGGCGGGGGTTTGATCCCGGCCGCCAATCGGAATACCCATAGCGGGGGTGTTCCAATTGCGATTGGGGTTCTTCCAATGCGAGCAGCGATAATGAGCGTGGCGGCGCTCATCCCCACTGCTTCGCCGCTGGCCTCTGTGAGCGGACATGAGCCACGGCTTAGCGCTGCGACTCCGAGGAGCAGGGCACCCTTTGTCACTTCACTTATGTCACTTTGTCGCTATTCCCCAATGTGCCGCAGTGAATTGTGAGTTAGGCATAAGCCCGCGTGTGTGACAGAAATTATTCATGATTATGTATTTAATTTAGACTATCATAGATGCCATCTCATTTGGATAATTCTTTCAGACAACATTTAGATTTGTGCTTTTTCCTGCGGTGGTCTTTGCTCCTTAGGCCTAAATCACTTGGCCCCTGGTTACCATGGGGAAAATATTCTGAAGGCAAGAACCATTTTGGAACTGGGATCGGGGACTATTTGACGAGGAGAGCCTTGCCTGGTAAAGAACCACCCTCCATCTAATATCTGTCCCTGTTACTTCCTTTGTATCCATCTTTTGTTTCCTCCCCCACCCTTCTACCTTGCCTGTGTCCTCCATCTCCTTCTCCTGGTCTCTGTCCTCTCTTTTCCCTTTCCTCCTTTTTCCCCGCTCCTGGCCTCTTATGTCCTCTCCCCTTTTCTTGGCATCCACCCCTCCCCCAGGTGATTTTCATTACTCATTCTGTTCTTTTTTCCTATTATCCCATGTCTAACTAAGCAATGACATATTTTGTGGCCTGAACCACATCTCGTGCTGATGCCATCGCCAATTCGTTGGGGGAAGTGGATATTACGGTGGGTTATGAGAATCGCCTCCTGGATTGCAAAACAGAAGCCCCAAATTTTGTCAAGTTAATTCAGGTAAAAGACTGGTGGTCATGTGAGGTTATTCCGTCTGGAGAATGATGGAGGGGTGCTGTCACATAATGTTATGGTGATCTATACATACATACATATATATTACAACAGGCACAGAGAAAGGCAAGCGGACACAGAGAAAGCGGGAGACAGGAAAGAACAGGGGGAAGCCGGGAAAGTCGGGGAGACCCATGAGAAAAGGGTAGGCTAAAGTGTAAAAGGAACATAAAGGAACATAGAGCGGCAGGGTGGTAAAGGCAAACACATAAAATCCTATTACTGTACCAAAAGTTATCATGTGTTACTCTGCAGGCCTTGGCTGTGCTATTGCTGTGCTCCTTGGTTACATAGGCCTGCAAGCCTTGGTTGTGCTAACCGCCTTGTTTGCTTCATGTATGTAAAGCCATGTTTCTTGGCAGGTCCAAAGTTTTCACGGCCGTGTCTCGCCACCCAGCATTGCATTTATTCATGTCCAGTTATGACATACAAGTGAGGTCAGCAATTTTGTCCCCACCGCAGAAAAACAAGACAGCAGAACGGGCAGGCATCAAGCCTGCAAGAATAAAGTGGCAAGGAAATAAAACAATCTTAAAATAGTGGTGTTAGTAGAAAAAAAAAGATAATAATAGAGATAAGATAGAGAAGATAGAAAAAGAACATCGAATATAGTGATAATAGATAGATAGATAGATAGTAGTAGATAGATAGATGATAAAGTACATAGATATAAATGATACATAGATAAATAGAAAAAAGTACTCTGCAGCACACAGCTACTCCCAAGATTACTGGCTAACAACTATATAACCGAGAAAAAAGTTTAAAAAACTTACGTTTTTCAAAAAACTCAAAAACTTATCTTTTTATTTTGAAGTTCTTGGTACACACATTGGGGCCCAATTCTTTTGCTCACCGACTGCGACAAAGTGACTTCAGGTCCATGGTCCTACGCTGATATCCCTACCTCCTTGCCCGCCCCACTTTTTCAGGTGGGGAACACCACCTCGCCCGATCACCTGTGGTCAATGAGGGTGCAGTTGCAGTAAGGGACCAGCAAACTCCATAAATTACAAAAGAGGGCGAGGTGGGTCCCCATGAAAGTAAGTTTTTAAACTTTTTTTCTCAGGTTATTATAGTTTTAGCCATGTCATCATTGGGAGTAGCTGTGTGCCAGAGTACT
Source organism: Allobates femoralis (assembly GCA_033576535.1). Lineage (NCBI taxonomy): Eukaryota > Metazoa > Chordata > Amphibia > Anura > Aromobatidae > Allobates > Allobates femoralis. The sequence goes on along the minus strand of JARQOC010001151.1, from coordinate 22,000 downwards.
TTTTTCTAGTTTAATCCAGCTCACTGCTGCACCAGTTCACATTGTCTGGTGTGCGTGCAGTTTTTTTTCCCTTTAGATACATAGATAATAGATAGAAATAATAGAAGATAGATGATAGATAGAAGTACGTTTAAAAATGGGTCACAGCACTTCTTTCCAAGGGTGTATTAGTTTTTCCAGCCTGGCAAGTGGCAACGTTTCGGACCCTGTCAGTCCTTCTTCCAGCAACCACAATACATTTAAGGGGCATCTTTTATGCACCTTTGGCTAATTACATCACTTTCCTTGTATCTAATTTACAAAATTCATTTACTAACATACCCATCACCTAATTCATAATCAAACAAATAGATAAACGTGACTGGTTTCATTTCTACAGTAATCAGAAGTCCATTCTTTGTTTTTCATATTATCACTTTTATGCTGAGATCAAACCTCTATGTGATATTTCACCATCTGTCTCTACTTCTTATGGCGCAATCATTATTATCTAAATTGTACTCGTTGGGAGCGGCTTCCGGGTTCCTGTACTCGGCATGTTTTACGGCGTCCCGAAGCGCCGCAGCGTGTAACAACTCGGGCCCCCACCTTTGCAAGCGTGCGGCCGCGCTATGCGTGCGCGTTGACTCAGAGCGTCCGCCATGCGATATCCCTAACTCCGTCACCTCCATCTTTGTGGGGCATTCTCTCATTCCCGGCTGACAATGTATTGCATTGTACTTGGTCTTTTACAAAGTGCTCGTGCATACTTATTACTTACTAACTTAAAACCTCTTTTTATTAAGGTGCTTATTTAGAATAAAGTATATTAAAGTGCTTATGTCTAGAATAAATGTTATACTACCATATTTTGTGCAAATTTACTTAAAGTCCTTCTTTCATTGGGGCTCTCTGGGGTTTTTTAAAACCCCCTCTTTAAACCCCACTAGAAACCATCCATTTTTTGGTTAACCAAGCCTCTATCATTAACCTTTCATAGTGGGGCTTTTAGGGGTATCCTGTTGCCCTTTATCCTCTTATTCTGGTACAAAGTGACAATGTGCTCCATTATATAATTGAATGATTCTTTATTAATAATAATAATAGGTGTCTCTTAAAAATTCTTAAAAGAATTTTACTTTTAAAACAATGTCCTCCCAAAGGGGATTTGTTTTGTGCGCCATGTTGTTTGTAATTACCATACAGTGCTCCCTATATTGCCCTCCCAATTCCTACAATACTGTATGGACTCTATCACATTTTGTGATCTCCCTTCTGATTCCCGTATTTCTAATTTTCTATAAAAACAATTTAGAAAATTATGTTAATTTAATTTTTTCTGTTCCTCTTAAAATATGTTAAAATCCAATCGTGGTAAAAAGTGAACAACTATTATGACAGAGACCCGATCCTGCTTTTTAAAGGGCAAATCCTAAAATTATAGTTACATTTAGCCACCAGGCTTCAAAGTGCCTATTTTTTTTTCCACTTCAGTTCCTTTTTTTAGTTTTTTCTCTCGATCACCTCCTCTCCTCATCACTGGTCCCTCTATTGCCAACTCTTAAGTCCCACTTCTCAGCCCTGCCTCTGTAATGTTTCACATCGGTAAATTCTTATCTTTTTTCCTGTGCTATACCCGTCTGGCTCATCCATCCTCAACAGAGTGGTCTCACCCACATAAATTCTTTCACGGGCACTCCAAAAGGTACACAATGGTCAGAGGCACTGTGAAAAATTGTTTTTATCTTGTATGTCTTCCCTTTAATCATATGAATTTCCCTTTTTTCATCAACTGGCAGTTTACACTCCATACACGATAATTCCCTGTTCTCGTTATCCTTCGCGTGGTCTGTCGCTTAAAGATCCAATGTCTGACTTTAACCAAGCGATCCTGGCTCCGACCCCTTCTAAATGAGAAAAGCGGTGGTTCCTTGAATTCCCTTATTTCGGAAGCCATTACAAGAATCTGCCAGTTCCTTTTTTTTGCCTGAGTTATTTCCCTAGACTCCTCACCCCCCAAAATCATCCACGACGGTAACCTCCCAATTTCTCTTCTGGGTGGTTCTCTCTTTAAACGTTGATCCACTCCTTTTTAGGACTTCTCTGGGACCCCTACTCTAAATTTGTTCATCAATTAGTGATTGTTCCCTCCTTTTTCCTCCTCATCATTCAATACGCCTTACTCGTTCGAACCTGCCTTTATATTGGCCCTTTTTCTCAATGGGATGTTCGCAAAATGAACCCCCTTTCCTTTGTTGGGTAATCATCCCATTGAGATGAAAAGGGCCATACCTAAGGACATCAAACGAGTAAGGGTATTGTAAGGATAGGGAAAAAAGAGGAGACAATCACAAAGTTATGAACAAATTTGAGATGGGGTACCCAGAGGAAGTCCTAAAAAGGAGTAGGGTCAACGTATAAAAGAGAACACCCAAAGAGAAATTGGAGGTTACCAGCGTGATGCTTTTGGGAGGAGGCTGGGAAATAACTCGGCAATAAAAAGGAACTGGAGATTCTTAGTAATGGCTTACCAAAATAAGGGAATTTCAAGGAACCACCGCTTTTCCAATTTAAAGGGGTCGGAGCCTGAAGGATCGCTTGGTAAAGTCAGACATTGGTTTTTTAAAAGCGACAGACACGCTGAAGGCAAACGAGAACAGGGAATTACCCGGGTTTATAGATGTGTAAACGCCATTTGATGAAAAAGGGGAATTCCATTGAGGTTAAAGGGAAGACAACAAGAAACAACAATTTTTACTGTGCCTCTACCATGTAGTGTACCTATTGGAGTGCCCGTGCAAAGAATTTTATGGGTGAGCCATCTAGAGTTAGGATCAGGATGACCAGCACAGGTATCATCAGGAAAAAGATAATGAATTTACCGTTCGAAAACACTTCCAGAGGCAGGCATGAGGGTGGGACTTAAGAGTTAAGCAATAGATGGGATACAGTGAGAGGAGAGGAGGGACGAGAGAAACAACTAAAAAATACGGAACTGAAGTGGATAAAAAAATTAGGCACTTTGAAGCCTGGTGGCCAAATGTAGACTAAATTAGGATTTGCCTTTAAAAAGCAGGATCGGAGTCTCTGTATAATAGATTGTATACACTTTTTAACCACGATTGGATTTTAACATAAGTTTTAAGAGGACACAGAATTATTAACATAATTTTCTAAATTGTTTTATAGAAAAAAATGAAGATCGGGAATCAGAAGGAATCACAAAAATTGCTGAATAGGTCCATACAGTATTGAAGGAAGGGAGGGGCAATAGGGAGACTGTTGGTAATTACAAACAACATGGCGCACTAAACATACATCCACCTTTGGAGACATTGTTTTAAGTAAGAATTTTTTTATAGAACTATTTTAAAGACCCTATTATTTTATTAATAAAGAAATCATTAATTGTATAATGGAGCACATTGTACTTTGTGACCAAATAAGGGTAAAGGGACAAAGATAACCCCCTAAATGCCCCACATAGAAAGGTTAATGATAGAGGCTTGGTAGAGCCAAAGGAAAGGATAAGTTTCTAGAGGGTTAAAGAGGGGGTTTTTTTAAAAACTGAAGAGCCCCATATAAGAAGGTCACTTAATAAATTTACAAAATAATGAGTAGTATACACATTATTCTAGACAAAGCACTTTAATATACTTTTTCTAAATAAGCATAATAAAAAGAGGTTTTAATGTTAGTAATTAATAATTATGCACTGAGCCTTGTAAAAAGACAAGTAAAAATGCACATAGCTTGTCAGCCGGGAATGAGAGAATGCCCCAACAAAGATGGAGGGTGACGTTTAGGGATTCGATGCGCGGACGCTCTGACGTAACGCCCGCATAGCCGGCTCGACGCTTGCAAAGGTGGGGGCCGAGTTTATAAGCTGCAGGCGCTTCCGGGACCCGATAAACCTCCGAGATAAGGAACCCGGTAAGCCGCCTCCAACGAGTACAATACTGTATAATAATGACATGCAGCCAATAAATGAGACAGATTGGGAAAAATACATAGACTTTTATCTCACATAAAATGACTAATAGAAAAAACAAAGGTATGGATTATTTACGTAAAAATGAAACGCATTTTTATTATTTGTTTGATTATAATTAGGTGATGGGTATGATTATGTAAATGAATTTATGAAATTAGATACAAGGAAGTATGTAAATTAGCCAAAGGGCATAAAAGACTGCTCTAAATGATTGTGGTTCGGAAGAAGGACTCAGGTCCGAAACGTTGCAACTGTGCCAGGTGGAATAAACTAATACACCCTTGGAAAAGGCGTGACCCACCCTTTTTAACCGATGTACTAAGAGGCGGAAAGGAGGGCCCCAAGGGACGTTTGCACTCTAAATTACCAGCGTTACCGCTGCCCTAACTTTGACTTTTATTAGATAGATAGATAGATAGATGGATAAAATAGATGGATAGAAATATTGGATAGAAATAGATAGATAGATAGATAGATAGATAGATAGAAAGAGATAAAATAGATAGATAATGATAGATAGTAGATAGATAGAAAAAGATACATGAATATAGATAGAAGTTAATAGATAGAAGGTAGATAGAAGAAAAGATAGAAGAAATAGATAATGATAAGAAAAGATGATAGATGATGATGATAGAAAATGTACATAATATATAGAAGAAAAAAATAAAATAGATAGATAGATGTAGAAGTTAGAAGAAAAGTAGATAAATATAAAGATAGATGAAAAAAAAAGAAGATAATAGAAGATATTATAGATAGATATATAGAAATAGATGATAGATAGATATAAAAGATAGATAGATAATATAGAAGATTTGTGAAAAAGAGAAATAATAGATAGAATAGTAGATAGTATAATGATTTATAGAAATAGATGAAGTAGATAGATAGAAATAAGATAATAGATGAAGATAGATAGATGATAGATGAAAAACATACATACAAAATTTACTTCATATACATACATATATTAGTCTTAGTGTTCATTTTCACTAAAAAAATAGTTATAAAAATATTTTACTTAAAATTCTTTAGATTTATGTTACTTTTGATAATACTTATTTTTAAATAAGACACAAATTTACTATATAAATTAGTTTAGCAATAATTATTTCAATAAAATAAATCAAAAATACCTAAAAACTTAGTTTGTTATAGATAAATACTTATAATTGTTATTAGTTAAAAAAGTTATTTAAGATTATAGTCGTTTTTTCACTTTTCACTAAAAATTAGTGTATAAAAAAAATGTTACTTTCAATTCTTTAGTACATTACATTTAGATACATAGTTACTTTCTAATTAAACACAAATAATTACAATAAATTAATTTAGTATAATGTATAGGAAATAAAATATACAAAAATACCAAAAATATTAGTTTTGTTATAAAGTATTATGATTGTTTTTACATATAAAATTATTTAAAATAATGTATTTACTTTTTTAGTTAGAAAAATTTATTTTTTACTTTCATTCATATGTATGTAAAAACACATTTTTTTTGTAGATTGTAGATGTGTACATCTAAAATGCTTTTTTAGTGATAAGAAACCTAAGCTTCGCATATAGCAATGCGAATTTCTTTTTTTTTACTAGGGTGAGGTTTTTATGAACACAAAGCTGCTTCCAGACTTGCAGAGCATCTGCCATTTTGAATATGCATCTGCAACATCTGCAGAAAATAGCAGCCCCTATTTTATAAAGGGACGTACGGTGTCTGCAGATGCTTGCAGCAGCCTGCGCACCCATTTTCCCCTATATGTGACTTGACAGGCGCATGGCCTGCATACAAATAAACACAATCCCCCCGCACCAGGGATGAACATGTTTGCGTCCCTGGTGCGGAGGAGAGTCTGGATTTGAACGAAGGCATCCGCCTGCACACAGATCACATATAGGAGTGAAAAAGTACTAATAATAGATAATAGATAAAGATAATAATAGATAAAGATAGATAGATGATAGATAGAAAAAGATGATAGAAAAAGATAGATAGATAATAGATAGATAGAAGATAGATAGATAGATAGATAGATAATAAAATGATTTAAAAATAGATAAAAAAGATAGAAATAATTAGATAGTAGATAAAAAAGATAGATAGATATATAGATAATAATAAAAAAAATAGAAAGATAATAGATAGATATAAGATAGATATATAGAAAATAGAATAGTTAAATAATAGATAAAGATAAGATAGATTTGTAGAAATAGAGAGAAATAGATAGATAGTAGATAATAATAGATAGATAGATAGATTAATGTATAATAAAATAGATAGAAGTAGATAGGATAAAATAGATAGATAGTTAGTTAGATAATGATAGATAGATAGAAAAACATCATACATATATCTTCATAATACATACATATATTAGTCGTTGTGTTCATTTTCACTAAAAATTATGTAAAAAATTTTTACTTTAAAATTTCTTTAGATATATTTAATTTTGATAACAACTTATTTTTAAATTAAGAAACAAATATTATAAAAAATTAGTTTAGCAATAGATGTTATCAATATAAATAAATCAAAATACCTAAAAACTTAATTATTATAGTAAATCATTAAATTGTTATTAATATAAAAGTTATTTAAGAATATAGTCGTTATTTTCACTTTTCACTAAAAATTAGTGATAAAAAAATTTACTTTCAATTCTTTAATAATATTACATTTAGATAAATAGTTACTTTCTAATTAAACACAAATTACAATAATTAATTTATTATAGATGTTATAGGAATAAAAAACAAAATAAACCAAAAATATTATTTTTGTTATAAAGATATTATGATTATTTTTACATATAAAATATTAAATTTAAAAATATATTAAATTTACTTTTTAGCTTAGAAAATTTATTTTTACTTTTCATTCATATGTATGTAAACACAATTTTTTTTGTAGATTGTAAATGTGTTCATCTAAAGCTTGCATTTAGTGATAAGAACCTAAGCTTCAGCAAAGCAATGCCGAGATTCATTTTTTTTACTCCGGGTGAGGTTTTATGAACAGCTAAACTGCCTTCAACTTGCAGATGCATCTGCAGCATTTTGAATTTCACTGCAACATCGCATGCAAATAGCGCCCCTATCTTTATAAGGGACGTCGGGTCGCAGAGCTTGCAGACACCGGCGCACCATTTACTCCATATGTGATTTGCACAGGCGCATCTGCATCAAATAACACAATCCCGCCCGCACCAGGGATGCAACATGTTGGTCCCTGGTGCGGAGGAGAGTCTGTGATTTGTACGAAGGCATCCGCCGCACACAGATCACATATAGGATGAATGGGTGGCCAACGGGGGTCTGCAAGAACTGCAGAAATTCGTCCCCCTTAAAAAGTAGGGATGCCGTCTGCATGCACATGCTTGCAGTGCATCTGCAAAACGCTCAATGCTCTGCAAGTCTGAAGGCCCGCCTAAGGATGGGTGGGACGGGTTCACACACATCTCTACTTGAAGTTGTTCTGTACATATAAAAATAATATTTCACATAGGTCATTTTAGACACTAGGTACATATTTAGACACATAGGGAAGAATAGACATTTTGATTTTCATCTGAATTATTCTATATTTTTGAATTTTTAGTTGGAAAAAAACAATTTTGGGCAACTTGCTGCCAAAGGGACCTACAGTACTTCTTAATGTAAGTTCTGAAATGTTTAGGAATTTGTCGTTTACTTGCGTAGTTGCGGCACAGTCCTTTCGACAGTTTCAATCGCAAAATCAGTTAGCTTCATTTTTAGTGGTTGCATTTAGTCCAACCTGTCGAAGCTGTGCTTGCCGTATTTACTGCAAGTAACTGCAAGTTCCTATTTATCACATGTGACTTGTGAAAGTGATGTAGGTATCCCTCTTGTGACAATTCGAAATTGATTTGGTTTTCCATACCTTCTTCAAATGCCGAAAAATTCTGCTTTAAAGGGATAACTTTAATTATTAGGGATAGAGTAGGTAGGTCCCACCACGTTAAGGTACCTTCCCGTGGTTGGGGGGGGAAAAACATGTCTGGCTCAATATAGATTATTAAATTTCATTAAAATTGAATTATGTAATCGTACAAAACATAGTGCCAGTATCTGTACGAAAAGCCTTGCCTTGAATCGACATGTACTCATGACAATATCATACAAACATTGTAGTTTGTAATAGATAGGATATCAGTTTTTATGTGCATTATTTCAAATTTGAATAAAATAATGTATATATGCATGGTACACCCCCATTCTTTAACATTGGGCCCCATCTATCATGGAATTATAGGATTATTAGTTCAAACTCAATTTAATAAAAAAAAACACCCGTTTTCTAGATCCCATGCAACGCATGGGGGCCAAGTAGTTGTTAATATCATCAAAAATAATCCTGTTCTATACAGAAGATAATAAATTGTCTAAAATCCTTGCCGAAATTCTTGAGGTTTTGTGCTAAAAACCCCTAGGCTGATACCCTTCTTCTCCCAGTTTTTTTTCTCCATTTACATAAAGAACCTAGTACAACCTGGTTAAACCTAAGTGTTTTTTATCAATGTGGACATAGACGGCACAACTGTCATTTTGCCAAAAAGGTGACACTTTTACTTCAGTAATGAGGTAAAAAAAAACTATCAAAAACCTTTATCAATTGTTGCACTGTAACGTTATTTATCTTATAAATGTATAGATGCCATGTGCAATATGTAGGCTGTACTTCAGGGGAATTAAAGAGGAGAATCTGCAGGCATTTTCGATTACACCATAATTCTGCCTTGAATTCTCAGCGGGTCCTAGAATTTGCCACTTTCATAGAGGGAATACTCTTCCTGCGGTTTTTAAGGGCATTGAAAAGTGTCTCTTGTTTTAAGGCGGGATCTTAGACTAAACTGCTGCATAAGAATCACAAGGATTTTTTGGTAGGTTTCCCCGTACACCAGTGGGCCTTAATGGGTGAGGCAAGACATTATTCTTCAATATTAACTCTATTTTGTGTTCATGATCTTTTTTTCTTTAATTTTAGTGCATTAGTTTTATCATTGTTTAATTCACTGATTGTTTGGGGCTGATTATTGCAGCTGGCTTTGTTCAGGAGGCGAAAATATGTAACTGCACTCCTACTTCTTACCTTTATGCCATGATTAAGATACTGCATGAAACGCGTTGGCTCTTGTTCTTACACTTGCCGCCGTTTATGGGAGTCCTTTTTAAATAAAAAACAGCTATGTGAAAAAAGGATTTCGTTTTGCTGAATTTCTTACACCTGTATTGAATCAAACCTGGAACCAGGGTGATCCTTCAGAACCACCCTGGGAGCCTGGAGTAGAAAATCGTGACTGTAACCCTTCCCTTCTCCACTTTATTTCGGATCCTGAAATGACTTGTATCAAGTAAGCAGCAAACATGTTGTTAAGAAAAAAAATGCAAATCCACCAAATTGTTATCGAGGTAACAATAGTTAGATCCAAACACAACAAGAAGCGTTCAATAAAAACGTGGGAAAATAATTAACTTATGGAAAACCTCAACCATGCTGATCGTAAATTTCACAAAGTCAAACCCCAAAGAAGCCAAAATTGTAGGCAAGAATTAAAAAAATTAGGCATTGTAATTTTCTTAAGGAAGGTGAAGAATTTATTTCCATTTATACTGTATATATGAAAAACTAAGGTTAAAGTAACCCTTCATAAAAAACCTACGCTTTCGGCCGCAACAAGCTCCTAAGTCTGGTATAAACTCAAAATGCTCGAAATGTTTGGTTTTAGGAAGATATTCCTTCAACCTTTCGCAAAGTTTGCAATTTTTATTCACTTTTTTAATGGTTCAAATCAAATTTATGATTTTTTATATTCTGGGGTTGGTCCTTCACTTTTTTTGGAAAATTACCGAAACAACCCTCTTTGGGAGCTTTCGGCTTCCTCCCACTGACTGATTCAATTTGGGAAGGGCAGCTGGATCTTTTGTTTATTTGTATTGAAATTTCGCAGTTCCTAATATCAAAAGTCTTGCTTTTCGAAAAGGTCCGTTGCAGATGGAGGACCCCTAAAATAGTCCTGGTGTGGAAGGAATTTCCGGGGCACGTATGGGGACAATAGTTCAGGAAGCTCCCGTAGCGGATCATTGTCATTCGCATCCGGCGTTTCTCGTAACGGGGCGTTTTTTGCTCTTTCAAGGTATTAATCTCACAGAAATAGGAAAAGGGCCCCAAATGGTCCTTTTGTTGAGGTACTCCAGTGTTCGACAAATTGTAACCCTTGTCACAGGAGCAGAAACCTTCAGTGACCACAGGCTGAAGTCTTTAATTTTTTACCCAAAAGCTAATATTATTCTTCAAAGATAATAAAAAAAAGTTTAAAGAGTTTGAATGTTATGTCTTTCTTTAGCGGTAAAATTTAGAATGGAAATGTACAGTTTTGGGGCCAAAAGATTGAAAAACCCTGCAATTCTGTCAGTAATATCAGTTTCTTCCTGAAAATGATTCAATCCAAATTCTTTGGGGTATTATCATCTTCTTTAATTTGTCTTCAATGAAAAAAACACAAAAAGAATTGTCCTAAAGCCAAATTGGTATAATTCCACACCAAACAAAAAAAGGGGGTGGACAAAATATTGGCATGTTAGAAAAAAAACATGTGAGCGGTCTCTAATTTGGTTTTAATTAACACCCTGAACTTACCTGGGGGCACCTAAAAGGTTTTTGGCAAAACTAAATCACACTTGCAGCCATTGACATGGATTAAATTGATCAACCTCTGTCCTGTTCCGGGGGTGTACCAATGAGAGGAAAAAGAAAAAAGACCAAAAAATGTCTGGGACTTGGGAAATGGAATTGTGAAAGCATAGAAAATCTCAAGGTACAAGCCCATCTCCAAAGACCTGAAGTTCCGTGTCTACCGGCCGTGAAAGAAAGACTAAGAGGAGCACCACATATAGGGGTAATACAACCAGGTGTCACCATGCCACGTTTACAAGTATATATAAAAACAGACAGGGGCATAAAAATGGGAGCACACAGGTATATTCAAGAATATTCATATAATTTTTTCACACAAATCCAGACAAAATATTAAAAACAAATTTAAAAACCGAAATCAGGGTTCCCAAGCTTATAGGAAACAAATGTAATTATAACACCAACATCGATAAAGACCCCACAATATGTGGGTACAAAATTATCATGAAGCTAAAAAGCATATAAAACAGTGGCAATTATCAGGGCAATTAGATATAACAATCAATTGAATAACTAGTTTGTCAGAAGCCGTATATAGATAACACTCACAAACAATATTTACAGCAAGAATTCCAACATACAATAATAGTTGAATTTATACCCCTCTTAGGACCCGTAGACAATTAACACTGAGAAGCGACATATATTGGGTAATCAATATATTTCATTACAGTCCCAAGATGGAATACACAATTACAAACTCCCTATACCCATATAGTAATAGATAAGTACACAGGGCAACTTTATAAATATCACTTAGTCTCAGAACACAAAGTGGTTCATATTTAATTTACAAGTGTTTTAAGATATCTAATTCTACAGGTTGAAAAGGATGCACATAAGACACCGGGTGCTGTACAAACCCTATAACTGGATATGCAATCCCACCTCAGGGCAATTAGGCTAAATAAACTAATTAGAATGAATATAAAACAATGAATCCCCAAAAAATCCCACTGGGGGTAACACTGCAACACCATAAATATAGGAGAGGTAAAGTCTCTCTCCATGGGACGATCTATGATCACTCCATACCATGAAGAGACCTAAGAAAGTGTCCTCAGTTAAGGATAGAGGCAATGTCGGAGACATGCGCCATAGTTACCAGCAATAAGGGATTATGGTGCCCAAGTGTGGGAACCCGGACAGCCCTTCCCAACGCGTGTCGCCGAAGGGGATGCGGCTTCTCAGGGGATGTCCGGGGAGCGGGGAAGTGGAGCTTAAATACCAAGTATGAGTCGCCGCCTCCGGTCCGGCCAGAGCCCAAGAACATCGCCTGGTTGCGTTGCTAAGCGGCGAAGCAACAAACGCAAACCGGAAAGACGACACCTCTGTGATGGTAGTCGGGAGACCAGTAAACAAATTGACAGAGCGGCTTGTACACCGACCCGAAGTGACGAATCGCGTCACAGATGGAGTCAAGAGTTCAGCAATAATCCACCAAGGCAGCATAAAACGTGCGGCTTCTGCGATCAAGTCCAAAAGCTGTTTTAGCAGCAAATGGCCTTACACATAGATGAAGAGAGTAATATAATAAACATCATGGCATATAGGTCAAATTGATCTTTTACAAAATTTAAAAGGTGTGGATGAGACATAGTATAGCACCCACAATGGTACATACACCAGTGGACACATGCCCCTGGGTAAGGCATAGTGTTTTATTCCCATATTGATCCCCAAGAAATGCCTGATATCAATCAAGGCATTATTATAACCAGGATAATTGTAGACAAAACCATATAAAATAAAAAGTTATATGATCCTATATACAGCAAGAAGAATTAACTATATTGTCCCTAGGCACCAACTCCGTACACATATACTAAACATGTCCAGTGGTACTAGATGCAAAGACCCATAACGAACAAGATGGTTGAACTCAATTTAATTTTATTCAACCAAGGTAAAGATACATATAAACCCCAGACATCACTTGTAGGCACAGTGAGACCACCTATGCAGATCATGTACAATTCTCAAAGAAAACCCTTTAACAGAAAAATCAAGGAACATATATTTCCACTTATAAACCTATTGTATGGCCAATATGCGACATGTGGAGGAATTTCTATTGCATATATCAAAGCAAGACTTACACCCAAGAGAGAGAACCACAGCCGAAGCAAAAGTATATAGTATTGTTACTAGTCATGGATAGGACATTTCAAGGGGTCCATACAAAAAATCAAAAAAGATCACACAGTTACCTGAAGGCTAGGCATTTAAAGTTTTTTAAGACAACAAGAAGGAAAAACGCTGTTGAAAGCACAGGACTCCCCATCGCAAACCAAAGGGAAAGATCCGAAAAAATCATCATCCACAGGAATAAAGTCCAGTCCTTATCAAAAATGGTTTTCATGTTGAGGGGTTGTCCCATTCCCATGACAGGCATCCACAAGAGCCATGAAGAAGGTCCCAATCAAGTTTCATCAAAAGATCAATCGACCAAGGACTCTTTATCCGAAAAACCAAATGTGAATTCCCTCTTCAGAAGTTGGGGAATACAATTCAACATATAATCCTTTGTTCCAATTGGAAGAAACATTTTCTAACATTTCCGCCACGAATCCCAAAGTCTCCTTGACAAACCAGGAAATTCGATACTCTTGGGTTTACTGTTTGGCATGCAAGGAAAGTGCTGCCACAGGTAAGAGTAAACCACTTGCCGATGTTTCGGCGGCGAGGTTTATAGTAGAAATGTGCCTGTGCCTTTCCTAAGTTCCGAGTGGTTTCCCCCCACATACACCTTATTCAAAGCACTTAAGGTGTAATGCATTGCGGGTTTTACAATTTTATAATTGCCTGATTATACCCTTGAATATGAGGATTATGAAATGTTGTACGTTGGTATCATATACTGGCAAAATTTACAGGAACCACAGGGAAAAAGACCGTGAAGTTTAGTGCCCCCTGTGGTGGAGTAGTAGGGGCCCTGGTGAAATGACTACGGTAAGTCTATCCCTCGGTTTTGGAGCTCTTTGGCAGTAAGCAAAGGTCTATCTTCAATGGGGCTGATTTGGGGTCACATGAGTTAGACCCAGTGTTTTGGATGATGTACCCACCTCGCCATTGTTTTGGATTGGGTGATTATTCTAATCCTTTTGGGGTCGTTCGGCGGGTCCTTGGCCAACGAAAGATTCCTGATTCTGTATACGTGCCCTTTAAAGGCTTCAAGAGACCTTTTTTGGATAGCCACGACTGGTAAAATCTTTCCGTTAAAGTTTTAGCTTGATTCCGAAAATCCTCATTTGTAGGCAGTTCCCGGGGGTACGCAGAACTTTCCAGTGGGATTGCCTTCCTTAGGTGAAAAGGTGAAAGGCTAGAAAAGCAAGAAGACCGTTAGTAGCGTGGGTTTTCGATGAGGTTGTTGAAATTTTCTCATCCTTTATGATGTTTCGAGGTCAAAAAATTGCTTTATCAAAAGAGAAGTATATTTAGAAAAAATGTTGGTTCATTGCAATTGAGAGTGGTCAAAAAATCACGCATTCCTTTTCTGACCGTCCTAGGAAAAGAATGTCGTCTATGACTGTGCCAACGCGATTTTGTTGTTGTAATCGTCAACACATAGACCACAGTTGCTCCCACCAACCCAAAAAGAAGGTTGGCAAAAGCGGGCGGCATTTGGCGCCCCTGGGCTCACCAGATACTTGTCGTTAGAAATTACGATCAAAAACAAAAAATATGCTTAATAAAAAAGTCTAATAAATCCACCAAAAAGAATTGCATCCTATCCGATCCTGGCTGTCTATCCAAAAAAATAAGTACCGCTCTATACCGCGAGTGTGAAAGTTTTCGTTAAAGTGACTCAACGTCACTTTTACCAAAGGAAATTATCGTACTGTCATATTTTTAGAGTTGTATAAAAGTTACTATCTCGGTGTAAGATTAAACTTGAAACAACGGCTGTAGATAAAAACTACGTATTCACATGCCTTCCCGCATAAACTGCCGATACTCGAACATGGGTCTGCCGGGGGGTGTTGCCATGTTTTTATAATCTTCGGTAAGAAGTACAGTGTCGGTTTTAATGGTGTCTGACCCACAGAATTCCCTTCCCTTTGTGTGATTGTGCCGATTCCCGCGGCCTCCAACAGCGTGTGGAAATTTTCTTTGAAAGAGAGGAGTAGGATCAGACGGGAGCTTCACATAGTTTTTTTGTTTGTGAAGTTTTTTAGAGCTTCCTCCAAAACATAGTGATTGGCATACAACCACGTTACCTCCTTTATCACCTCTTTAATGGTAAACTCGGGATTGGATCTTAATTGTCGATAGCCGTAATTCCTTGCCTTTAGATTTTTATGTTTTTCCGTATTTGTTTTACAATTTATCAATGTCGTCTTTGAAGCTTCAAAGAACAACTTTATGGCAGGCAGAGTGAGAGTGGCGGGCTCTGAGTCATCAAGAAGTTTAAAGCCCATGGCCTGTGGTAATCTCCCTAAATGTGGACGGAAAGAAAAATTGACAAAGGGTTTCAACCAAGTTGTGCGGATGGTGGATAAAGAACCTCGACTAAATCCAAAAAGTTCAAGCTGCCCTGCTCCGGGGTCAACAGTGTCAAACCCGTACTATCCACGGCGTCTGAATGAAAAGGGACTTAGGTAGGAAGACCCAGGAAGACCCCACTTCTTACCCCGAGATAAAAAAAAGCCGGCTAGAGTTTGCCAAAACTTTTCTGAGAAAGCCTAAAATTTTTGGAAGAATGTTCTCTCTTTTTGGGCAAACATAACCCGAGTTTACAGGAAAAAAAAAGAGGCATTTCAAAGAAAAGAACACGGTCCCTACGTCAAACATGGCGGAAGTGCCCCTGATGTTTTGGGTTGCTTTGTGCCCTGGCACTAACGCTTGACCTGTGCAAGGCATTAATGAATCTGAAAGACTACCAACAAATTTGCAGCAAAGTAGGTCCCAGTGTGAGAAAGTGGGTCTCCCTCGGGTCATGGGTCTTCCCAGGACAATGACCAAAACACACTTCGAAAAACACTAGAAAAAGGTTTGAGAGAAAGACTGGAGACTTCTAAGGTGGCCACAATGAGGCCAGACCTGAATCCCTAGAACCCCCTGTGGAGAGATCTAAAAATGGCAGTTTGGAGAAGGCACCCTTCAAATACAGGGGCCTGGAGCAGTTTGCCAAAGAAAATGTCCAAAATTTCCACAGAGCATTGTAAAGAAACTCATTGAGGTTACCGGGAGGGGGTTGATTGCAGTTATTTTTGGCTAAAGGTAGGCAACCAGTATTGGTTGAGGTGCCAATACTTTTGTCTGGCCCATTTTTGGATTTTGTGTGAAATGATCATTTTTCTTTTTGCTTCATTTCTTTTGTGTTTTTTTTTTACTGAAGACAAATTAAATAAGGAAAATACCAAAAGAATTTGTGATTGCAATCATTTTCAGGAAAACTGATATTATCTGACAGAATTGCAGGGGTGCAAACTTTTGGCAAACTGTATATTAGCAAAGTCATTCTTAGAAATGAATTTGGTGTCAGATATTACTCTGGATTACCATTTGGGCAGAAGGATTTAATATTCGACATCTATAGGGAGCCAACGATCACTACTCCCTGATGATTACCGGATCTCTCCCCCATTCAATACGTGGATCACCACTCCTTCTCTCTATGCTCCGCTTATTGGTTCAAGGAAAAAGCTCTCTCCTGGTTCTCCCCAAACCCCGCGTCTGCCTTAATGTCTCTTTCACCGGCCCCTCTCCCTCTTGTCTTCCCTCACAGTTGGGGTCCTCAGGATTTAGTCCTAGGCCCCAAAAAAATTTCCCAAATCTTCTCCCATGGTCAACCGTCAGTGATTCGTTTTCTGTACCATCCTATGCTGATGGCACCCAATTTATACACATTGTCTCCTGACATCACCCCTGCATTATTACAATATACCAGTGATTGTCTGTCTGCTGTCCCTCACACCATGTCTTCTCTCTATTTGAACTGAATCTCTCCAAAACTGAATTTCTCATGTTACTTCCCTCTACTAATGAGCCTATAACTTATATTTCAATAACTATTGGTGATACAACCATAACTTCCAAGCCATCACACCCGCTGTCTTGGGTTATGTTTAACACATAATTTTCCTTTGTCCCCTACATCCAATCACTCACTACTCATTTCACCTACATCTCAAAACCTCTAGAATCCACCTTTTTGTCACTTGGAAACTGTATAAACACTTACTATTGATCTTATCATTCTCGTTTGAATTACTGCAACTCTTTACTGATTGGTCTCCCTCTAACCAAAACTTTCACTTCCAATCCGTCTTGAATGCGGCAGCCAGGATCATATTCCTGTCCAGCCACTTCACCAATTGCGCTCACTATGTGCCAGTCATTGCCTGGTTACCCATCCACTACAGAGTACAGATAATCTTACCCTCTCACCCACCAAGCCTCCACAGTTTTGCATTGCCCTATATCTTGTCCCTCATCTCTGTCTACCACCCTACTCAAGAACTTTAGGATCGTAGGTGTACTACAGTCCGCGCTGCCCAGTCATCCAAGAGTCACACCGGAAACAGTGTTCCAAGTAAAAGTTTCTTTATTCTTCAAACCTACGCGTTTCGGCGCCCAATCCTGGCACCAGTCCCTCAGGGTATTACAAACACCATATCTAACCACCTTTATATATCATATACAAGGGGTGTGTGGGAAAAAAAGGGGTGGTAATGGGGTGTTGACCCTGTTAATGACGTCAAAAACGTCACTCTTGGGGGTGTAACATTACATTTTGGCGCAAAAACCCATATAATGTTTCACATACATAAAAGATCTTTCTAATCATTCCTAAAAACAATCACAATAATTAACCAACAGAAAATATTGTTAAGATCATAATATCTATCTTAAAATACGCATAAAAACAGTACTTCAATAAATAAAAATATGCTGTTGGCACTTAGGCAGTTATTAGAACTGTGTGGCAGATTGGGGCTCTCATGTCTTATCAATGGGCTATATCACTTATTGATTTTTTCTTTTTCTCAGGTATGTCAACACATCTATTGGATTGAGTACAAGGGGAAACAAAGAAGAATTCCAATATATGTTTTAATTAATTGTATCTAAATAATAATATTGAAGTATTTGTTATAAATATATATTAAAAATGAGGGTGAACAGGAGTGGATATGAAATTAACAATTAAAACTTATGAATTATGGACAGAGAAACTTCAGTAAAATAAAACCTGTTATAAAAGCATAAAAAATCTTTTTTTGTTATTGTGGAAAATTTTTATATTGAATTAATCATAAACCCGTTTGTGTATAATATATATATAAAATATATATAAAAATAATATATATAAAATGTGGGTGAACAAGAATTGAATGTGGAATTAAAAATTGTGAGTTATGGATAGGAACCCAGTATAATAAACCTGTTATAAAAACATAAAAAATCTTCTTATCTTATTGTTGTGTAAAATTATTAATATTAGATTAAACATGAGACCATTTGTGTATAAGTGTATATCTAGGGTAAGTTCATATATTCATATTGTGTGATTTTATTTTACATCATGTTATTTGTAAAATAAGTCACTAGATGGCAGTATGTTAAAGGTGAGTATGGAGTGCCAGTACAAATTTCTAACCACCGATGTCGCTGGTGCTATGCGTGTCAATGCAATCGGGGTTTTCTAGGTGTAGTATAATTGTCCGCCACTAGTGTCCCTTGTGTTACACGATTTAATGTATCGTGCTCAGTGTAGTATAATTGTCGCCACCAGATGGCAGTGTGCCAGTGATTTTCTATTTAGACCCGACAATATGGAATAAAGTGAACCCCGATCAAGGAGCTAAAATAAAGTAATTTAAAAAGGGTACCTTGTTAGTGTTCCTCTTAAAAACAGAATTAATAGGAATAATTAAATTGATGAGGAAATGTTATAAGTGTATAGCAGTATTAATGGAACTGTGAAACATGTGTTAAAACAACAATCAATGGTGATATATTTAAAAACAATAATTATTAGATCCAAAAGTGGTATTTAATCACATAGTCCTAAATGGAAAACACAGATTAGTGATTCCCACTGGTTTCCTTATATCAGTTCTGAAGCAATATTAAGTCCTTTTGGTTTTCAGTGTGTTGAGCTGAAACATCCAAAAATTTTCTTTTCTTTTCAGTACTTCAAACCTGTTTTGGTAATATCAGGTTAGAATATGTTCAATTGAGTTAGTTTGAGCAAAGAGGGTCTTTATTATGTTCTTGTGCAAAAATGAGCTGATAAGCCATGGAACTTAAAACCTTTCCTTACATTGGACCTGTGCTTATTAACCCTTTCATGTAATGGGCGTATGGTCCTTCCCACATATTGGAGCCTGCGGGGACACTCTATAAGGTAAATTACATAGTCTGTACCACAGTTCATGTCTTGTTTAATGGGGTATAATGTTCCAGAATCTGTAGATATGAATTATCCTGTGTTCTGTATGATTTTACAACATAGGCACCTTCTCTTTCCAATTTACTGGTTCTTGCTTGTGTCCCACTACCAGGTCTTTCCCTCTTAATCAGTTTTCTTGAGTCTGCTGGGTGCAATGATACTTTTGATATTTGGGGCACGTCTATATATTATCCTTGGTCTATTAGGGATCTTTCCCCAGTATGGGATCTGCTTTTAGTAGATGCCAATGCTTCTCAAGAGTCTCTCTTATAGTCTTGTGGCAGTTGTTGAACCTTGTGATGAAAGTTGAAATCGTGTTCCCCATTTTCTCTATGTTTTCTTCCGGGAATAAGATTCCTCTTGTGTTATGAATTTGCTCCGATCTCGGGCAGTTTTACTAAGTTTTTAGGGTATTTCCTCACCAAGAATCTCTTAGTTAGAATCTCCGCTTGTTCTTCAAAATCTTTTTCCCTATTACAATTTTTTCTTGATACTTTTGTATTGGTTGGCTGGTATTTTTGTAGCCTTTTTTGAAATGTGCACTTCTATAATTTATATATGAGTTTCTATCAGTCTCTTTGAAAAAAGTTTTGGTGTTTATTCTATTACACTGGTCAACAGCATTTTTGGTGCCAAAGATATTTCATTGAATTTAGGTAAACTTTGGGGTGCTGATTCTAATATGTCATCAGTTTTGCCAGATTGGCTCAAGTTTTTGAGATTTTTCGTAAAAATGTGTAAAAAAAAAGACGTTTTTTGCTACACGCATTAACTTTATTGATATTGTCATGAATACAAAAAATTTAACAAAGTAAATGTTGATTTAGTTTATTTTAACTAGTTTTAGAAAGTAATCTTCAAAATGAACAAGACATGAAAAGATAGACATTTAATCGCTGGAAAGCGCTTTTTATATGTTTTTTCTTCTATGTGAGCTATTGGGGCAGTCACGCTGTAGATTCCAGCAGTAATCAGCCATCATATGTCTGTCCCATCTGCTTGGTACCTTTCCTCCATCACCATAATATCCTGATGAAATCTCTCCCCTTGTTCTTCGCTAAAATCTCCAAGGTTTTCTGGAAATCTGTCCAAGTGACTGTGAAGATAATGCAATTTAATGCTCATGTGTACACCCAGATTTCTAAATCTCAATAGCATGTTTTGTACCAGTTTTTTCATAATTGTCTGCCTTTTGATTTCCCAAGAAGTTCTTCACTACCAACACAAAACTACACCATGCAGCAGCTTCAATGTCATTCATTTCCTTAGGAAAATTTGAATCTTTAATGAGTTTCCGAATTTGAGGACCATCAAAGATTCCTGCCTTCAGTTTTTCGCTACTAAGACCAGGGAAAGATCTGCAGATGTACATGAAGCAATTACCATCTTTGTCTAATGCCTTGACGAACTGCTTCATTAATCCTAACTTTATGTGAAGTGGGGGGTAGAATGATTTTTTCCCTGTCCACCAAAGGTTCGTTCACTATGTTTGATGCTCCTACTGTCAAGGTGTCCCTTGGAGGCCAATTCAGTTTCTCCCAGTGCTGATGTTTTGCTCTACTATCCCACATGCAGATGAAGCAAGGATACTTTGTGTATCCACTTTGCTGTCCAAGTAAAAAGTTGACCATTTTTAAATCAACACATATCAGCCACAAATGTTCATGGTAGCACAGTTTCTCCAAGACCATTTTGACATTTTGGTATTGTTCTGCAAGTTTAGTTGAGTGAGCTACTGGAAGAGATGCACACTGATTGCCATTGTTCAACAAAACACATTTCAAACTCCTTTTAGAACTATCTATGAAAAGCCTCCAGTCTACAGGACGATATACTTGTAAACCCATTTGCAGCATCAGGCCAGGAATATCCTTACAATATACAAGAAGGTCATCTTCACAGAAAAATGGAAGAAGTGCTTCTTCTTGGTCCTGTAAGATGTAATTTTAGTTCCAGGCGTCAGACAATTTTTTTCACTTAGCCTTGAAGCTAAAAGTTCGGATGCACTTTTTGAGAGGTTTGAGGTCTCTTATTAGATCGTTGAGCTCTTTCCCTTTGGGTAAATTGTGCAGGTGTTCTGAAACTTCCTTCATATTCTAGTTCACTTCCAGAACTAATGCTTAGCTCCATACCCTGCATTTCATCATCATCATCAGGTGGGGGAAGGTCAGGTAACATGGTAAACACAGGGACAGCACATCTTCACAATGAGGGACAGGCCTTCTTGCAGATTCCATGTTAGGATACTCCCATTTTCGTTTCTTATGCTTATTGAATCCTTGTACTTGCACTGCACAGAAATAACAGTCATCATGATGATTTTTTTGCTCTCTCCACACCATTGGAACACCAAATTTGAAGCTTGTTCTTTGTCCTTTGCTCCATTTTCGTAATAATTCGATACATGCTTTGCACACTATGTGTGGTGCCCAAAACTTGTCTTGGTCCCCAAGCATAACCCCAAAATAGGCAAAATACACTTTTTTAACGAAGTCTGTTATGTTTCTTCTATGTTTTGGCAGTGTATATTCACCACAAATGTAACAGAATGAGTCTGGATCGTTAAGACAACTTCTTCTTGATGAGTTCATGCTTTTCACTGGAAAACAGACAACAACATAAAGTTAGTGCAAAAATCAAGCTATGAACAAACTTTTAGAACACTAATTAACACAAAACTATATTGAGAACTGCTCAGTTCAAGTACTAATCCAAAGAAATTAATGAGATGATGCGTCGCATTTACCAACAAGTGCTATAAATAAGATACCAAAAATCTCAAAAACTTGAGCCAATCTGGCAAAACTGATAGCATATTCAGAATCAGCACCCCAAAAATACCCCAAATTCATTAAAATATTTTGGACACCAGAAAAAAAATTTTTTTTTGTTGACCTGTGTT